>VMDR010038295.1:0-10010 GCA_007922815.1 Macrotus californicus | reverse complement strand
CTCCTTCAGTGAACAGGGAGTACCTGCTCTTAAGCACTTATATTCTTGTGGGAGAGACAGATCATCTACAACTAAATATATGTTAGGTGGTGAAAAGTAATAACACAAACAAAGAAGAGGAAGTCAGCTGAGAGATGGGGGTAGTGCAGGGGTGTTTTGAATAAAGTGTTTTGGTCTGGAGATGCTTCTCTCATAATTGGCTTTTTATGTGGGGTCCAAGGAAATGAGGGAATGAGTCACACAGCTGTCTAGGCAAAAGCCCCAAGTACCAGATTCTTGAAGAGTGAACACTTGGAGCAGCAGCGAGGTCACTATAAAACCTCTGGGGTTCATTCCAAGTGAAATGTAAAACCACTGAGGCGATGGACAACCAGAACTGATACCATATGATCTACATTCTGAAAGAACATCTGGGCTGCTCTGTGCAGAGCAGAAGTTGGGAGGAAGGATGGAAGCAGAGAGAGCAGTTATGAAGCTCCGACAGTAATCCAGGTTCCCAGGAGAAAGCAGTGCCAGGAAAGACCGGGCAGTCAAGAGGGAGAGTGGCTTTGCTGGAAAGATAGTGAGTGAATAGGGGTAAAACTGTTGAGTTTAAGGTGTCAGATCAGTAGTGAGGGCAACATGTGATTTGGTTTTTTTGAATATTTATTTTATTTGTGAGTTTATTTACCTATTCATTCATTCATTCATTAAATGAAAAGAAAGCATTTATGTATTTTAAAGAGAGAAAGGCTTACTGCTTCAATAGATACCCTTGTGTTTGTGATTTTACATCACATACAAGTACATTGCCTTTTCTTGAAGGCAATGAAGTCAAGTGCTAGAGCTCTCCTCCCTGCAAGCTTGGCTCTCTGAATGCTTTGTAGAGTGAGCTATGAGGAAGGAAAGCAGGTTACACTCAGGAGGCATTTCTGATAAATTGCCTATTGGAAATCTGAGAAAAAAGTGACTTGAGTAATTAGCAGTGATTTCTTTTTTCAATCTAAATATTAATTTGTGTACTCTTTTCTATAAAAGGCCCCAAATATTATATAGCAAACTATACAGATGTATGTTCTTGTGTATTTAAAGTTATATACATCATGTAATTTTCTGCATGTATTACTAATTTATACTATATTTATGTCATATATCATATTGATAGGTATATGTAGATCTGTTTTGTGCCTTTTGTTATGTAATATACTGCTATATGACTATACCACAATGTACTCATTTTTTCTTTTTGCAGTTAGCTTGTTTTATAACTTTTTGGCTATCCAAAGGAACGGACTTGTTAATAGACAACTTGTACTCTCTTGCTTAAATTTTTCTATGTGGAAATATGATTGTATCTTAAAACTACAAGATAAAACTCAAAGTGCTTAAAGCAATTACCCCCTTTGGCAATTTGAGAGAGTACTTGAGCCTCCTTGTTTTAATCTACTTCCCGTGACTACTAACTGTGGTAAACAGACTATGGACACACCTCCCCAGATGCCTAGCTCCTAATCACCAGAACCTGTGACTATATTACATTGTTAGCAAAGAGGAGTAACGGTAATAGGTGAAATCACAGGCACCAGCTGACACTATCCAGTGGATCCAATATAATCACAAGTGTTTTTCACAGTATAAGGAGACAGAAGAGGATTGGAAAGATGGCTGCGTGGGGAGGCCTTGTCCTGACGTCTCTGCCCTTGAAGGTGGTGAGAGGAGACCAGCCAAGGAATCAGCTGACCTTTAAAAGCTAAGGTAAGGACACCTTCCAGGAAGGGTTGTACCTGCCACCCCCTTGATCTTGCTTGACCCAGTGACGCTCCTGTCAGACTTCCTGAGCCGTAGGGTAAGTACTTTGCGTTATTTTAAGTCACTAAGTTTATGGTGATTATTAAAAGAACCCATAGAAAACTAAGGTGCTAGTGAAGGTTAAATGTCTTTTCACATATTTATTGGGCACTCATGGTTTTATTTTTTGGGTATTGCCTTTACTTACCCATTGTTTGTTCCTCTATCAGAGTGCTTGTCTTTTTTAAAAGTTGATTACAACAGTTTAAGAAATATTTCAGATAGGGACTGTTTGTCAATTTATATGCGTTATGTTTTAGGGTGCTTCTGAGGTTGATTTTTTTTTAAGCGCATAAGTAAGACTATTGAAGCATTAATTTGTGGTTTTAACAATTGATAATCGATTTTATAAAATTAAAAGTTAAAAAAATGAGTTTCCTCTTGGACTTCAGGTTAGTGCAAAAATAACATCAATTTGATCAATCTGACTAAAATGTATTTTATGTACCATGTGAGGTAGGGATTTGATATTTACCCTGTATTGACAACCACATGTTCCAGCACATTTATTGAACTTCCCCATCCTCCTCACACATGCATTGGCATTTCTAGATTGTAAGCACTTTGAGTGTGGTGTTTATGTGCATTTTATTCATTGCTACATCTCTAGTACCTAGAACAATGGGTGCTACTCAATCATTATTTGTTGGATACGTATTTTCTGTATGAATTTACATATATTTCTCCCTTTAAAAGTCCTAGCTTCAATCATGCTAATCAATTTACTATTTTCTGAATATTTCTCTGTGACTTCTTTTATGCTTCTGTGTCTCTTTTTCACATACACAAATCTTCCGTGATGTTTAATGCTCAAATGAAACCTAACATCTTCTTGAATTTAGCTTAGATTAGTCCAGAGCATAGTAGATTCATATATCTATACTCCATCCCACCCTCACATCTAATTATAATATTGTCACTTTTATTTTTTGTAGTCCTAACTTATCAACTAGAGAGCAGGATATAGAAAGTATGTGAAAGTAAAAGCTTAGTTTAAATATCACTTTATCATTTTCTTTCTGCCTAATCAAGCAACTGCTTTTTCTAAATTTGTATTAATCTGTCAAAGCTTTCAGAATCTTTGAGAAAATGAGATAAAACATGTATGACTTTAACACAGTGCCATACAAAGGCACTTGAATGTTAATTTCATTTCATTGTAAAGTGAAGGTGCCTGGGAATTGATGCGTATGTATTTGTGTCCAAGGTCATTTTGGGGGGATAAAAGGGGAGAATTACTGTGCTCTAGGGGGAAGAGTGTGGGTTATAGACGCATTTGTTCTGGTTACAATTTTAGTTTCATCCCCATGTGTGGCAACGTATGTTAACTTTCTGAACTTCAGTTTTCTATCTTATGCAATGCAGACAATAATACCAACATTTCAAGGTTATTTTAAAAATTTAAGGTAAAGTGTATAAAGTCACTACTACTTGGTAGGACATTTGGTAAAATTTTGTGTTCTTCCTTTGCTGTTTCGCGAGACCAAACTTAATCACCTTTAATAAAGGGAAGGGGGAAGGGATTGGTTGAAATAAGGTGAAGGGATTAGCCAAAGAACATATGTGCAGGACCTGTGGACTTACTTGGCAATGGTGTCAGGATTGCCTGAGGAGGGGACTGGGTACAAGGGGGCACATAGGGAAAAATTAGGACAACTATAATAGCCTACACAATAAAATATTTTTTAAAATCACTCAGTTACTAAGTACAATTCTATGTATATATAATAGATGCTCGAAAGATTTTTGATTAGTGGTTATTTAAGAAGTAGATGAGGAAAACAAAATATACCTAAAGGAAGATGATAAGAAAGATGATGAATGTTCTAAGTTTCTGTGTTCTTCCTAACATTGCTATTTTGTTTTTATTTTTTAAATTTTTAATTCAATTTATTGGGTGACATTGGTTAATAAAATTATATAAGTTTCAGGTGTACAGTTCTATAACACATCATCTGTAATTGTACTGTGTGTGCACCCCCCCAAGTCAAGTCTCCTTCCACCACCATTTATCCCCCCTGTACCCTCTATCTCAAAAAATTAAAAATGGAAATGCCTTATGATGCTATTTTATTGTTTGTGTAAAAATTAATTTAAGCTATCTGGGCATGAACGATGTGATATATGTTTGTATCTGCCAATTAACAACTCTAATTTACACCCTTGGGGAAGTTTGTGTTTACAGTACTTATGTGAAAATCCACATTTCAGAGGTGGTTAAACAGCATATCATAGGAGGCACCCCAGTCATAAATCAACACCTTCAGGGGTGGTAACTCAGCACTCTCATATGGAAATTTGCACAAGAGTGGTTGTTTATTATCAGCATAGGACTGTTAGAAATAACTTTCCATGGGGAAATAAAGGTGTTAAACACAGGTGGTTACTTAAGATGTTTGTATATCCCTTATGGCAATTGCATGAATGAGGTGTAAGAATTTCTCAACCTTGAAAGTGGAGTAACATCAGTGCAGCTTTTGGGGTCCTGGGACTCTCCAACTTATGGAGAATCATCACCCCAGCTTATTAAAGGCTACCTGGGTCTGCTGCCAGGGTCTCACCAAGTCTGCCTCCTGAGAGCCTCTCAAGAACCTGCTAGTCAGGAGAGCATAGCTACTGAACACAGGGTATAATTCTCCTTTATTTCCACTTGCTGCTAAGTGCTTGTATGGTACCTAGGGGGATTTTGTTTTAGGCTTGCTTTGATTTAACATACTAACCAGTAGCAAAGTTGTAAGGAGGAGGGATATTAGTTTGCATTTATCTATCACAGAGAAGCTTCCAATATTTACTTAACCTTTGCTGTTAGTAAGCGATGTATTTGTTTAAAAAGGTTAAAATACAATTTATGTACTTAAAATGAATGCACGTTAAAGATTTTATTTAATTCACTGATGAGGGAATCAGGATGATATTATAACTGATTCAAAGGAAAATCCAAAGAACGGATACATCTGTAGATACGGAATATTGAAAACAATGTGCAAATGGAGGTGGGTTGGGGGTTCCCAAGACCACCCTTGGGCTCAATGATTTACTAGAAGACTCAAAGGCTGTTTTTCTTATGGTTATAAATTGTTACAGCCAAAGGACCAAAATTAAAGTCAGCAAAGGTAAAGCACACGTAGGGTCAAGTCAGGAGAGACTAGACATGAGCTTCCAGGTGTCTCCCCTCAGTGCGGTTGCACGGAGATGCACTTAATGAGACGTGAAAGTACACTCACCTGAGTGTTGTCCATGGCTGTTTCTGGGAGTCAGTCATGTAAACACGCTGTGCGCACCTGACTGACCTTAGCTACTCAGACTCCAGACCACCTGCCAGAGCAAAAATGGCTTTCACCAAAAGTCACATTACTAGCATACACTTATCCACTCAGACTGGTACACAGTGACCCAAAGAATATAAAAAAGGCATAGGAGACATTCCTTCCCCCCCCCCCTCAGCATCCAAAATCTTTTTAATAACAAGGTAGGATCTGGGATTAGTTTTTGTAGCTCTCCCTGCCTCTTGGCCTCTTGAGTGCTCCAACTTGCGGTGCTTGGCTGGTTCCTAGGGTTTGGTGTGGCTGTGCAGGGCTCCTGGGTCCTTGTGGAAATGCCACATACCTCTCCACCCTTGCAGGATCAGAAAGCAAGACTGTGCCACAGTCCTTAGGGGAGCCAGGGCCGGCTGGAAACATTCTTATGGGACAGAATATTCTAAGGGCTCAGAGGTTATCTCTCTGGAGCCAACCAAGAGCCTGTGCTGAAAACAGGCCTTTGTTTGCAATGTGCAGGGTCTGGACAACTGTGGCTTGGAGAGTTAACCCTTTCCAGGACAAGTGTCAAAACTCTCTTCTCACAAAGATGATTTTCTATTGACATCAGTTACCTACAACATAGAGCTGTCAAATAGCTCCCGTAACATTTGACAACACCGAAGGGTATGTTAGAGATAATGCAAAGTTTTCTAGCGAAGCACAACTTTTTTCCCTGTAGCTTAAGTGCAAACTGGTCTCATTTGATCTATCACTTTTAATATCTCCTGCACTGTTATTATTTTTATGTATTAACTCATGCTTCTGCATTTAGGATGAGCAGACTAGAGAGTTACTCAAATATATGAGATCATATTCCAGAGAAGTCTGTAGCCTTCTTCACATCAGAAAGTGAAACCTTGATTCACAAGCCGGGGCGTGCTCCACGTGCCTGAACTCTGGGCTACTCACGGGCATTTAGGGAAATAGATGTTGTTACCTTTCAGAATAAGAGAACAAACAAAATGATTCAATAATGACTTTAAGTTTTAGCTAGCAGTTTAGACTTAAGTTTGATTCTCTCCTTTTTGTCCACTGAGACAATACATTCAGGTCAACTCCTAGTGGAAGCCCACCCAAACCCTCTCTTCTTAAGGTCTGAACCCTTAGGTGCAGCTCCTTAGTATAGCCCAGAGAAGGAAAACTGGGGCTTCTCCTTGGGCTTTGTGGCCCACCAGACTGGCCGAAGTTCTCACCCCATGGTGAGTTCATGCAAAATATTTCGGAATATGATGTGCATTCACAAAATTACAGATTTTGAAACTTATGGTATTTTTTGTTTGAAAAAGCATTTCAGTGTGGTAAGTGCCAATTATATCCCTAAACCCCCATTACTCCAGGCAGGGCAGCTTCTCTCCTTCGTGGTGTCTGTTAACAGCTTTCAATTTACTCTTTAAATTAGTAGTAAACTGGGAGGTTCCTTCTCTGTTTGGGGCTTTGCTTATATGTTTCGAGGTATATCTTTTCACAGGCTTCACAGGCTGGGAAACATAGCAAATATAAAACACAAAATATTTTTCTACCTAGAAAGGTAATGTGTGTATATGTGACTGTGCATGTGTTAGGAGTGGATTTGAGGGAGATAGATGGATAGATTGTGTAATTTCCGAAGCAATAGAAGATGCTACAAACAATATAGGGACGATGGCCTTGATTGCTTAATGTGAGAGGAACATTGCCTGTGGTTTTAGGAAAGAATCCTCAAAACAATAAATCTGTGTGTAACTCTGTCATTTAGAAATGTGACAAGTCATTTTTCCCTTTTAAAAGTGGTAAGAGGCTCTGGGCCTTTGAAAGATAGATGGATAATTGTTGATATAAAATGTGATATATTTCTTAAGCGTGAGGACAAGGGGCTGGTTATAAACAATAGGTAGATATGGTCTTATTTATGTATTAATATATGTGCCTAGAAAAAACGATCTGGAAGCATATGCATTACAGAGCTAATAGTTTTTCTGGTTCTGTTGGGATTATAAATGGTTGTAATTTTCTTCTCTTTGTTCAATAATAATGATTTCTAAAGGTTTTATGATCATTTTTTTATTTTTTAATAAACAGAAAATATTTTTAAGTCTTAATGAAGTGCAGGGAGAGTAATTGAATATGTGTTACATCACCTCCCATAGTGGCAAATGTCTTCAGCTATAGAAAGAAAATAATAAAAGGCATGAAATTGTTTTTTGTGTGTTATTTCATCCAGTTGCCCTAAAATCGAATTTTAAATTTGCTCTGTTGTCTGTCAGAGACCTCTCTAAAGTTAAAAAAGTGTCAGGACAATGTACTTTAGGCACTGAAAACCTTAAACCCTGCTACAGTGAGGAGGAGAAAGCGACACCAGTGACTATAAACACAGGAGATGAACAAAAAAACCAAAATGGGTTTAAGACTCCTTGGACAACTTCTTGTATAGACTAATCAGTCTGTGTTGAGAGGAGAGGTAAACTGGCTTAACTGAGGTGCTGTTGACATTGGAGGCCAGATACTTTTCTGTCGTGAGGACTGTTCTGTGCCCTATAGGGTAGTTAGCATCATCTCTGACCTCTACCTATGAGGCACCAGTAACAACACTCAAGTTATGACAACCAGAGATGTGTTCAATTTCCAAATGTTCCTTCAAACGTATCACTTTCAGCAGGAACCATTGCTTTCATGCAGTGGTCCCCAACCTTTTTGGCTCCAGGGACTGGTTTGCTTGCTCACTTGCCTGCCACCCACCTCCTGATGTGTGGTCCCTGCTTTAATGAACAGTTCCGGTAATGTCTACATGTAGGGTTTTATAAGTTAGCATTATTTTGGCAGTGTGTAACAGATGAACCCTATACCCAAGGGGATATAGACTTCTACCTTTTTATGTAACTGAAGCTTGGAGGTGGATAATTCAGAGCTGACATGGCACCTCCATGGTCGTGACAGACCCAGAGTTTTTCCAGCTTCTCCTTCTGCACTTTCTACCCCTGGTTTCCTTTCTCAAAGTCACTTCCTAGTTCCAGTTGCTGCTAGACATCTAGTCGCCACAGCCATTTTTTCAGACAAGCATTAAGATGAAAAGCAAAGAATTCTGAGAAGCTTGTATTCCCTTCAAACAGAACTTCTGGAAGTCCTGTACTCCTCCACTTTCACCTCACTGGTCAGAGCTTAGCCACACCTGTAGATGAGTACAACATCTGTCCCAATCTCCACATGGAACTTGGTTAGAAAGGGAAATGGGTAAATGTTGCTGGGGTTGCATTCTCTTAACATTCTGCATAACATTCCAAATGCACATTTCTAGAAAAAGCTTTGATTCTAGATAAGATATTACCAATTTGCTACAGAATATCTGTTGCAAAATACAAATTATAGATAGCGAAAATAATCTAATGGAATTGCTGCTTTACAGAACATACTCAAAACTACTGATTTTGTTTTATCTCTTCATATTTGAAAACCATGCTAAAGTGTTCATATTGCTTCCCAGACAGGTACAATATGGTTATTATTATTAGGTCTTTGTTCAACATTTGGCTTCCTTACAAAAGGCTTACTTCTTAACCTATGTTTTCCTGAGAGCAGAGCCTGAGACAAAGGCTTACATGCAGGAAGTTCATTTAGGAAGTCATTTTAGGCAACAGGAGTGAGAAGATGAAATAGGGAAGAAAGGTAAGCCAATAAATACAAGGATGTGTTTTTTGAATTGACCACTGTTGTGAGTTATGGGTGTCAGATTCTGCAGAATGTCCTGAAGAGTCTGATGATGTTTACTTCAAAACCATGTGCATGGGAAACAAGAAAGGAAAGCATTTACCTAATGGCTTCATCCTCCCTGGTCAACAGTAACTCCAAAGGGATGGACTTACCTACACTCTTGGGCTGCTCATGTGTGTCTGCCAGGTGCCTGGCACACTTCCCATTCTCTGGAGCTATACTGTGTGGGTGAGAAGTACTTCCAAACATCTTATGTGAAGCTGTTGAAAGTTTTATGAAACTGAGTAATGGGAGCGGTGGCTGGAGCAGAAGATGGGACACCCAGAACTCAGGTGGTACACGGAGGTGAGGGGGAAGGAGGCACTTACAATTAGGATGAATTTCACTGTTCAAGACAATGGATGAAGGTTGGTGATAGAGCAAACTTTGATTACCATTGTCCTGGAAAGAAGTTACTGGGTATTGTGTTGATTTGGAAATGGTATATGGGAGATACATATATATAGACATAGCCCCACAAAAATTGTGTACATATACATATATATACCTGTATATTTCTTGTTTTGAAATTAAATAGTTGAATTATAATATGTATATTTTTCAAAGCCCGTAAGCCAGGAGATAGGAGCCCTCGCATGTAAATGTTGGGTATTTCTGCATTCGATTCACCGTCGGTGTACGCAGTAGTTTACTCTGCTGTGGGTGCTCTTTTGGTTATTACTTGATGATCTCACGAACAGATTTGTCTCAAAATGTCCATGGAAGGGTTGTGTGCTGTATTGTGCTGAGGTGGCATAAAAAATTTTAAAGGAAGAGTACCGCTCTTGATGTTGAAATTCTTATGTTGGTGGGAGAGCTGTTAGCATCTTGAAAGAACTGGTGTCAGAAAAAGACAGTAAAGATCATCAGTGAGGAAATGGAAATCCTTTAACATTATAAGGATGTCCTTCCCATCAATGAACCTCCAGACAGAGCTACTAATAATTTTATATACACAGTAACTGGAAGAAATTATTCTTGGAGATATATCCAACTTCATGATATTTGAGAAAAATAATTCCAATATATAATATTGGAGATACATTTGAATAGGAACTGTTCTTTTACAACAATTCTTTGGAGCTGAGTCATTTAAGCTCCTGCTTATAGGAACAAATCTCAGAAGCTGACTAGGACACATTTGTAATCTGTTCTGACAGA
>VMDR010038294.1:0-10017 GCA_007922815.1 Macrotus californicus | reverse complement strand
ATTCTTAAAAAATACTTTGAGAAGAATGAAAATGAGAACACAACAATCCAAAACCTGTGGGACACTGGGAAAGCAATCTTAAGAGTAAAATTCATAGCATTACAGGTCTATCTCAAAAAAAACAAGAAAAAGTTCAAATAAACAATCTAACTTCACCCTTAAAGGAATTTGAAAAAGAATAAAGCCCAAAGTGAACAGAAGGAAGGAAATAATAAAGATCAGAGCAGAAGTAAACAAAAAAGACTCTAAAAAAATGCTACAAAAGATCAATGAATTCAAGAGCTTGTTCTTTGAAAAGATAAACACAACTGACAAACCTTTAACCAGTCTTGGAAAGAAAAAAAGACAAAGGACCCAAATAAATAAAATCAGAATGAAAGAGGAGAAGTAACAACTGACACCAAAAAACTACAAAGAACTGTACTAAAATATTATGAACAAATAGATGCAAACAAACTAGACAACCTGAAAGAAATGGATAAATGCCTAGAAACATACAATCTTCCAAAAATAAATCAGAAGCAGAGAATCTGAATAGCAAGATTCACCTAGTTACACCTAGTGAAACTGAAGCAGTAAGCAAAAAAACTCCCAACAAACAAAAGCCCTGGAACAGATGGCTTCACAGGTGAATTATCAAATTAGCAAATCTTCCAAGAACTAACCCCTCTCCTTCTCAAACTATTCAAAAGGAGGGAAGCCTCCCAAACTCATTTGATGAGGTCACCATTTTCCTAATTGCAAAACCAGATAAAGACACTACAAGAAAAGAAAATTATAGGTCAATATCCCTGATAAACATAGATGCTAAAATCCTCAACAAAATATTAGCAAACCAAATACAGCAATGCATGAAAAAGATCATGCACCATGATCAAGTGGGATTTATTCTGGGAATGCAAGGATGGTACAACATGCGCAAATTAATAAATGTGATTCACCCCATAAACAAAATGAAGGGCAAAAAACCCATGATGATACCAATAGATGCAGAAAAAGCATTTGATAAAATCCAGTACCTATTTATGGTAAAAACTCTCAGTAAAGTGGGATTAGAGGGACCATACCTGAACATAACAAAGGCCATATAAGACAAACCCACTGCCAGCATCCTACTCAATGGGCAAAAACTACAAGTGTTCCCCTTAAGACTGGGGACAAGATAGCCACATCTGCTTTCATCTCCCTTACTCAACATAGTACTAGAAGTCTTAGCCATAGCAGTCAGACAAGAAGAAAATATAAAGGCATCCAAATTAGAAAGGAAGAAGGAAAACTGTATTTGCAGATGACATGGTACTATACATAGAGAACCTCAAAGATTTCACCAACAAACTACCAGAGCTCATAGAGGATTTCAGCAAAGTAGCAGGATACAAAATTAATATCCAGTAATCAGTTGCATTTCCACATGCTGCCAATAATGAACTCACAAAAAGGGAAATTAAGAAAAAATCCCATTCACAATTGCTTTAAAAAGAATAAAATACCTAGGAATAAACCTAACCAAGAATTTAAGAGACCTATACTCAGAAAATTATAAGACACTGAAAAAAGAAATACAAGATAGAAATAAATGGAAACACATTCCATGTTCATGGAAGAATTAACATGAATAAAATGTCTACACAACCCAAAGCAATCTATAGATTCAATGCAATTCCTATCAAGATCCCAATGACGTATTTCATAGAACTAGAACAAATATATCAAAAATGTATATGGAACCATTAAAGGCCCCGCACAGTGATAGCAACCCTGAGAAAGAACAAAGTTGGAGGAATCATGCTACCTAATATTGAACTATACTATAAGGCCATAGTAATCAAAACAGTATGGTACTGGTATAGAAACAGAAACATAGATCTATGTAACAGAATAGAAAGCCCTGAAATAAACTCACACCTTTATAGTCGATTAACATTTGACAGAGAGAGAGCAAACACATACAGTGGAGTGGTCTAATGATAGTTTATTCAATAAATGGTTTTGGGAAACTTGGAATGATACATGCACAATAATGAAACTAGACCACCTTCTTACAATACACACAATAATAAATTCAAAACAGATTAAAAGACTTAAATGTTAGACTCAAAATCATAAAAATCCTAGAAGAAAACATAGGCAGCAAAATCTTGCACGTTGCTCATAGCAATATTTTATTGGATGTTATCTCCCCAGAAAGGGAAACAAAAGAAAAAATAAACAGCCCTGGCCAGTGTGGCTTAGTGGATGAGCACTGGCCTGTGAACCAAAGGGGCACCGGTTCGATTCCCAGTCAGGGTGCAAGCCAGGTTTGCATGAGAGACAACCCCACATTGGTTTTCTCTCCCTCCCTTTCTCTAAAAATATATAAATGTTTAAAAAATAAATAAACAAATGGGACTACATCAGACTACAAAGCTTTGCAGAGCAAAGGAAATCATCAACAAAATAAAAAGACAACCCACAGAATGGGAGAACGTATTTGCTGATACATCTGATAATGGTTAATATCCATAGTTTATAATGAACTTACAAAACTCGACACCAAAAAAACAAACAACCCAATTAAAAACTAGACAAAGAACCTGAATAGACACTTCCCCAAAGAGGACACACAGATGGACAACACACATGAAAAGATGTACAACGTCACTAGCCATTAGAGAAATGCACATTAAAACCACAATGAGATATCACCTCACACCTGTCAGAATGGCCATCATCAATAAATCAACAAACAACAAGTGCTGGCAAGGATGTGGAAAAAAGGGAAACCCTTTTGCCCAGTTGGTGGGAATGCAGACTGGTGTAGTCACTGTGGAAAGCAGCATGGAGATACATCAAAAAATTAAAAATGGATCTGCCTTTTGAACCAGTGATGCCACTTCTGGGAATATATCTGAAGGAACCCAAAGCATTAACTCAAAAGAACATAAGCACTCCTATGTTCACTGCACCGTTATTTACAATCGCCAAGATATGGAAGCAGCCCAAGTGTCCATCAGTAGATGACTGAATAAAACAAATATGGGACATTTACACAATGGAATACTACTCAGCCACAAAAAAGAAGACAACTTTACCCTTTGCAACAGTATGGATGGACCTGGAGAACATTATGCTAAGTGACATAAGCCAGTCAGAGAAAGACAAATACCATGATTTCACTTATACGTGGAATCTAATGAACAAACTGAACTAACAAGGAAAATGGGGACAGACAGACTCACAGATGGAGAGCAGGACAACAGCTGGTGGAGAGGAAGAGAGAGGGTGAAGGGACTGAGCAAAAGGAAAAAGGACTCAAAGACATGGACAAGAGTGTGGTGACTGCTAGAGGGAGAGGATTGTAAGGGGACTAAATGGTAATGGACAATACAATAAAGATTAAATAATAAATAAATTTTAAAATAACATTTAAAAAAAGGAAAAAAAGGAAAAGCACACCACTGAACCTGAATTAATCCAGTCAAAATAATTCTATTATATAGAAACTTTCAAAATCCAGTTATAGTTATATACTGACACTTTGAGTTCAGAAGTAGCCTGTACCATTATGGCCAGTTACCTGGCAGAAATTAAACAAAGTAACACTTTTTCTCCACACCATCCTCCCCCTGAATATTCTCATTTCATCAGGAAGACCTAAACAAATGATAAGATGAGAACTTTATATTTCAGAGATGGTACACAACTGCTATGGTTACTCTAGAGCACAGGTGGCAAACACAAGGCCCAAGGGCCGAATCCGGCCCTCCACCTTGTTCTATCCGGCCTGGCCCCTTGTTTCCACCCAGTGGTTGCACTGAGCTCTCCCTTAACTGTTAAGGAATAGTTACATTTATACAGCCCCAAAATCACATTCAGCCCTTTGAAGGCCCTGCGAGGCTGATGTGGCCCCCAGTGAAAATGAGTTTGACACCCCTGCTCTAGAGACTGATTACACACAGTTTGTAATTTTAAAGGCATTTTGATAACATCTGCTCCCTTAAAATATGTCCAGATTAACACAAAGACAGGTCTCTGTTGGTATGTGAATATAGCTGGAAGGAAGAGACCTAATTTGCTCCAGGAATTTATTGGGAAACCCCCTCCCAAGGTAGCTAAACCAAACCCACTTCCCAAACAAAATCTGGATGGTGGCTCCATGTTATAGATTATGGCAGGGTCCTGTAAGAGTGCAGGACACAGTTTTGGCAGGCTCTTGCAGACTAACAAATGTGAGTAAGATTTGGAAGATGGCTTTCTCTCTCCAGATATAATCACTTTCAGATGGATATTTACACAGAAGACCACAAGGTAGGAGATGAACAATAAGCGCTTTTCTAATCTGATATCCAGCAATGTTTTGAAAGTTACTTGCTGCAGAGGGAGAAAGAGAAGAACTCCAACACCAAGGATGTCCAAAAGCATTTATCTTTTGTCAAGATGCCATCCAAACCTCCTATTTTCTTCCTGTTCACTTGAAAGTGCTGCCATCACAAATCACACACTTACTTAACTATTTATTTGATTAGCAACACATTCACAGGGCTCAAAATTCAAAAGGCATAAAAAGGTGAAGACTCCCTAATGTTCAGATCTTCCAATCATTTAGTTCTTCCACAGAAGGCAATTCAGGTACTTAATGCTTACTCACAACCAGGTATAAGGGAACCAATTCTAGTACAAGAGGAAGAAAGTCAGTTTTGAACAACATGCTTGCAGGTAAGCATCCTTAAAGGAATTCTTAATTACAGGGCACTAAAGACTCTGAACCCTGTATACAAATATAAAGGAATGATTATATATTTAAATATCTATTACTAGAAATTCCATTGTTGTTATTTTTTTTAAGATTTTATTTATTTTTAGAGGGGAAGGGAGAGAGAAAGAAAGGGGGAGAAACATCAATGTGTGGTTGCCTCTCATACACCCCCTACTGGGGACCTGACCTGCAACCCAGGCGTGTGCCCTGACTAGGAATTGAACCAGCGACCTCTTGCTTAGGAGGCTGGCACTCAATCCACTGAGCCACACCAGCCAGGGCCCATTGTGATTCTTATAGATCATAATTCCACTCAGCAGATTTAAGCCTATGCCCCTCAAAGTACCTTTAAAAGTGAGCAGCAGTCTTTGTGTCAGTACTGAACAAGTTCTCAAGAATCTTAGTGCTATCACCAAGAAGTTTAAATTTACACTGACAGTGAAGCTATCTGTTGAAAAGAGGGAAAAAAAAAAAAGTGTGAGAGGGGTTGGGGAGATGGGAAGAGGGAAAACAGAGAAGGAGGGAGGATCTCCCCACTGCTAGACGTACCCAAACAGAGCAGGGAGTCCTCATGGTCAAAACATTCACTGTTAACAGAGCTTTGAAGCTGGCTGGGCTGGAAGAGGGGTGAAGGGTGGGACAAATAACTTCAAACATTAGAAATTTCCATTGCTTGTTACTGTGTATACCAAAAACCATGACACAAATTTCTTCCTGCTTAAAAATGTTCCTCTATTTGCAATTTTACCTAGGCTTTACTAAAAATAAAACTAATCCTGAAACCCTGGCCAGTAGGGCTCAGTTAGTTGGGCATCATCCCACAGGCCCAAAGTTTCGTAGGTTTGATTCCTGGTCAGGGCTCATGCCTGGGTTGTGGATTCAGTCCCCAGTTGGGGAGCATGTAAGAGGCAACCAACTGATGTTTCTCTCCCTCTCTTTCTCCCTCCCCTCTACTCCCTCTAGAACCAATTAAAAAAAAATTCACTTAAAAAAATAATCCTGAAAAGATAAGCCTTAAAAACAACTTCGAATTCCTTTAGCTATACCAATTTATATCTAATTGATAAGCTAACTATGTCATATTATCATTAATGTTGATCTTAAAGCCCCTTGGTACTACACTTTGGGCTAGACTTAGTTGTTATTTTTAACAACCTATTTCTCTAATAATCCTCACTTATAACACTAGTTAATTAGATAAGACAAAGGCTATGTGGAAATTACCTAACCGAAACCCTAGCTTTCAGAGAGGTCCCAGAAAGCAGTATCCAAGTTTGTTATGCATGTGAACCACCTAGAGATCTCATTAAAATGCAGGTTCTAATTCAGCAGATCCAGGGTGGGGCCAGAGATTCTTCATTTCCAGCAGCTTCCAAGTACTAACATAGCTAGTCCCTAGATTATAGGTGGAGTAGAAAGGCCCTAAATCATTCTTCAAGATTTCAGTATCCACTGAAATGGATATTCCACTATCCCAAGAAAACTGTTCTTTGTGAATACAGTAATTCAATATGGCAATGTACGCCACCCACCTTCGGGAGCACCCACTGAAATTGATTTGGGTTGATTTCTCAGTTGTGTTCAAACTTTCTATAAACCTCTCTAGTTGTTGAACCTGAAATTAATTAAAATTTTTCTGCAGCAGTGCTCACCATCAGGCAAGAATTAACTTTGAGCTGCAATAGGCTAACATCATAATTTTTAATTTTAAACTGTCATAGTATTGTTCAAGTTAATTATATCATTTGATTAGTAACTCCTAAATCCTAGGCCAATGCTGGACTAGGTGATGAAATTTTTCAGTTAAATGAGGAGAGTAAGGACAATATCAGTTTTTCATAAAGATAAACTTATTCTACCATGGTTACATTTATGTTTGTTATAATTTACTTTTTTTGTAACTCTATCTTGATGACTTTCTCTTTAAATGTTCAACTGAATAAAAGCTGGCAAACCTATGTCACTCACTTTCCCTTCTCTTTTGCAGTTTTTTTTAACAACTTGATGTGATCCAAATTCTGAGAACCACCTAATTCAAGTAGCTCCTCCAGACCTCTCCCTCTCTGGGACCAGAGGATACTGACTCTCAATAGAGAGGGGCAGTTGTACATATAGGTATTAGTGCAGGAACAATTAGGGTCCCCTTGTGGCATTTTAAAGTCCTCCCCTCCAACCCCCAGGTTGTGACATTATTTACTAACGGAAGTGTGCTGACTTCCTCGGGTGATTCTGGATTTCGGGGCGGGGGGGGGTGAAGGGAGGTGATAAAATATTTAAGCACACTATGTGAGACAATTCCTCAGGTCCTTGGAACTCTGACAGCCGTTTATTTCAAGGAATGTATACCTCTCCTTCCTCTCTCCTCTCTGAACAATCCAGGGCTGACAAAACCATCAGTCAAAAAAATCTCATCCTCTGCTCTGTAGGCTGAGTACATGTCAGTGTTATGCATAACTTTTGTGTTTTTTTGCGAGAAGTATGTGGGTGAGTTTTGCACCCTGTGTTATTCATAACAGAAAGAAGATATGTTTTACCCGGGTGCTAGCAGCTTATTTTGCATTAACAACGCCAAATGAGGACAAAGCACTAAGAACAGCAGAGTTCTTAAAGAAGGCCTAACTTACAGTTAACTTTAAAAGAACAGTCTCTTAATTAAGCACATTTCACATGTTCTGTATTTAAAAAATTAGAATTGTTAAATGTGAAATAAAATTAGTGTGAAAATTTTCACCACCTCACACACTCTATTGCATTAAGTGTAAAGACACACAAGAGCTGGTCAATGTAACTTATATCTTCTGTTATTAAACATTACCTTAGGTCCATTAAACACACTTTCTCTGATTCCTTTGCCCACAAAGATAATATATATAAATGGTATACCATGTTGCATACTGAGAAGATAATGACCTTTCTCAGACATGATGCACGCTGACGCTGTCACCACAGAAAACCTAAGTAAAAGTGACCCGCATTATACATCTTCAGTGTGAGCCTCAGAGCTACATCCTGTGGGGCAGCTGCTGAAGCTAGCCGGCTCTGCCTCTGTCTGAGCTCACTGAGTGCAGCACGAGACAACTCTTCCAGGTCAGTAATCTGTGACTGCCTAACTAATAACTTTTTAAAAGGCTTTCAAAGGACCAGAATTATGCATTTAATAAATCTGCCAAATGTGTGTATGTGCTCATCTGCCCTGAACTGTACATTCAGTTTAGTGCAGACTGGTAACAGCCAAGCAGTCTACTTTACCTCACACATAGCAAAGAACTATAAAACCACAGTAATATTTTGAAACCTCTCTTGTTCTAGAGACCTGATTAAATTAAGACTTTTCAGCTGTAATATCCTCCTCTTGGTAAGTCACACATTATTAACTATGCAGAATATAATAACTGTATAATAATTAAAAAGATTGTTTAAAAATCCATCATAATAAGAAAAGTGATTAGTTGATTTAATGTATTCATATTCTTGTATAACACTGTATAAATGGAAAGTTATTTGTCATAACTTTTGCCAGGAAGAAAAATTCCTCAGATTTCAATGGTGCTTAGAGAAAGCTCTGTCAACTCTGTTTTCTACTTCTTACAATAAATAATTCCATCACATCTGTGAAAATATACATGATCATGACTTACTTAGAATCAAATAAAAAAAGTAAACAGTTCTTACTGGATTCTACACAGAACCCTAAGATGGCTGTAGCCTTAAACACTCACCATCACATAGTACTTGCCTGTTAAAATCTAGACTACACCTTTGACTTCAGTGACATAGTTATAATTATCCTTTCAGAAATCTTCGTTAAATACTTTTGTCTAAAAAGGATACAAAGTTACAAAACTTGTTTTACCCCTTCCTTTCCTCTCCTTCCTCTCTGTCTCTGTCTCTGTCTCTGTCTCTGTCTCTCCCCGAAAGATGATGAGAAGCACATGACTAATTTTGAATCTAAAGGAAAAAAGAATCAGTGTGTGTAAGAAAAGAGTAACTGGACTGTTCAGGAGATGTACCTGTATCTGCAACTCACTAGCTATGTGAGACAGATTTCAGTTTCATTAATTCTAAAATAAAAAGAGTAGAAACTAGTTTCATAAACAGTTTTAAACTACTGATTCCTCCCCCTTCCCAAACAATAGGCTTGTGACAATGCCATGGCCATGAATTATTTAAATATATTTTCAAAATACTTCAATATACATCATCTTTTATTCGCACAAGAATTATATGATATGAACAGAACAGGTGTGTTGTTATCATTCTACAAAAAAGTAACTGTCTTTCAGAGTGCTTAAATTACTTGCCCAAGAGCCCAAAACTGAGAGAAGGCTGGAGACTTGCAAATCTTGTTTCAGAGCTGCTTCTACTACACTGTGTGATTCTGATCTAGAAAAGTTGGGTGCTATTAAAAGTGTATTTTTGGCAATCAACTGTTAGTTCTTAGTGAAAAATGTAATAATATATACCTATACTCATTTTATATACTGACACTATAAAGAAATTAAGGTTTGATTGCAAGGAATTATGCTTAGAAACCATCTGTCAATGTCTGCCATCTATTGGTAAAGATATTAAACCCCATCTTTGAGAGTTCAGCACACTTTTTCAAAAAATGCTTAGACAGATCTATCCAGTGAGTAAATATATATAATATGTCCATAAGAGAGCCCAAAATAAAGCTATCTTATGTGGAGCTCCTGGGGTTTGAAATGGCACTAAAGAAATTTATCAAAGATTCTCTGCAAATCTGCTGGGCAGACTCTCATTTTCGATCTTCCTCATATAAAAACTTCAAAGCCACTGCTCTTTCAGAAGCTGATTATCTCATGGAAGACCAACTATCTCCTTTTGTTACAGGCTTAGCATTTCACAATTCATATATACTTCCACTAATTTCTGATGCCAAAAAAATCACCAACTTTCATAGTTAGGGGGGACAATAATGATTTTCTAGTTCAATATCTGTATTTTACAGACTTTGCGTAAGCCCTGGCTGATTATTGCCTGAGTCCCCCAAAAGAACTGCCACTCTATTTTTTCCAATCTGGCATATCTTTACTACATCTGTTATATAGCTAGACATTTAATGGACGAGATGAGCATTTTAACTTTAAATGGTTAAAGATAAAGGTTGAAAATTATCTCCGGGATCTCATTTCTCCCAGCCCATTCCTATTCTACAATAACATTGTTAGTTGGGTTAAAAAGTCAAGTTTGAAGGTTATAAATTTATATGTTGCACATTCAAATATTCAAAATCTAGAATTATAGCATCAAAAGTACAA
>VMDR010038293.1:0-10012 GCA_007922815.1 Macrotus californicus | reverse complement strand
GTTAGAGGTGTTAATGTAGCCTCAAAACCAAGTATTCATTTTTTTTAAGTTTGAAGATTTTCAAAAGTAGACTAGGAGTGTAAAATTTCATATTTCTTCTTCCAACTAACATTTATAATAAATGCCATCCGCTAAAATAAAACCTCCCAAATTTCTATGTACTAAATGTGAACGATGAAGAAAAGTTGATAAATCGTGGATTACTGAGAGCCTGCTGCCTCTACCTATGGACGTCCTTTTATGCATATTGTTGCACGTTGGGGCAGACAGGTAGGTACACACACCTGTCTGGAGGGAGGAAACTCTCAACCTCTCAAGACTTCTAAGTGTGTGCTGCTTAAATTCAGTACACAAAGGTAGTCATTGAGCAAGGCACTCTGGGAATAAAAATACAGAAATTACGAGGGTCCCTGCCTTCAATAATTTACCATCCCCAGGAAATGGGGGTACCATGGTAAATATACAGATAACTCTTCTGCAAGATAGATACTCATTTGGGGACATTGTCCAAGGGAGACTAGTTGTCATGGAGGCAGTGGCAGCTCTGGGAGCAGGTGACCCTGAACACTCGTCTTCACCCTGCCACTTCGAAACAGCCATCTTTCTCAATGTTAATTTCTTCACCTGTAAAATGGGAATAATAATGTCATAGGATGTTGTTAGGATTAAGTAAATACTGGTATTTTCAAGGTCCAGGTTGATGACTGACTATGTGGGATCCTAAAAATATTCTCTTCCTTCAACATTTCTTGACTGTGTATAATTGATGCCAAGCATGGTCCTAGGTACTGGAGATACAAAGTGAATACATTGTGGTCCCTGTTTTCTTTATACTCCTTCATAACTCAAGACACGTAAACAGATAAATATACATGCTTCTAATATTGCATATAGCATGTAGTTGTGAGGTATTGGCAGAAAAGAGAGTGATCAATTCTGTCTGTAATGTCTTTGGAAGGCTTTACAAAATTGGTGAGGTTTTAAAAGGATCTGGTGGCTTTCAGTGGGTGTTTCCAGGTAAACAAGGTAGGGAGGGTACAGGGAGCAGATGGAACAGCCAATGCCAAGGCCCAGAAGTGTGCAGCAATGTAGCACATTCAGAGCAACATCCAGACTGATATTGCTGCTGCTTGTGTGAGAGAACGCAGGTGAAAGGGTGGCTGGAGAGGCAAGTAGGGGCTTGTATGTGAGCATCCTTGTTTAGTGGGTTAAGAAGCTTGTACTTAATCCTGTACAGCACTGTTTACCAAACTTTCCTGGGGATAAGTAGCTCCTAAGGGGCATGTGAATATAAAGTTCCAGGCCAACCACTGAGATGCAGAATCAGGGGTATCCACGAACCATCCCAGGAGTCTGAATTTTTAATCCATGCCCCAGGGAAACCCTGCTCTGCTCTGGGACGTGGTGAACACTTTAAAGGAACGTAAGCAAAAGGCGTTCATAATGAAATTTACATTTTTTTAAAAAGTCCCTTTAGAATATGGAGAATACATTTGAAGGAAACAAAACTAAACATAGAATATGGGCCAATATTCCAGAAGACACAGGAGGGCTGAATTAAGGCAGTGGAAGAAGAGGTAGAGGAGAGAGGCCTGATAGAAACATGACATGTAAGAAGAAGGGAAAGGGACAGAGTCCAAAACATCATGCTGGCCCTTCCCTTGGTGGAGGTGCCACAGTCTGGCTTTCTTTTTTCCTGCCATGAGTTTCAAAGTGTGGACATTGATCAAACCAGTGGAAAAGAGGAGGAAGAATACTCTGTTTGCACATGCACAGTTGTTGAAGTGGAAATTCAGGGAAGTTCGGGGTAAATAATGATTCTTTGGGAGGCATAAGGTAGTTTTGAGCAACATAGCATAGTGGTTAAAGATGTGGCCTTTCAGCCCTGGCTGGTGTGGTTCAGTGGACTGAGCACAGGCCTGTGAACCAAAGGGTTGCTGGTTTGATTCCCAGTCAGGGCACATGCTTGGGTTGTGTGCCAGGTCCCCAGTAGAGGGCGCATGAGAGGCAACCACACATTGACATTTCTCTCTCTTTCTCTCTCCCTTCCCCTCTCTCTAAAAATAGATAAATACATTTTTTTAAAAGATATGGCCTTTGGCATTGTCCTGCCTGCCCTTAAATCCTCAGATCTGTCACTTGTCATGGGCAAGTCTCTAACCCTCAACACTGTGTCTGCAAAATGGGAGTAATAAATAACATCTAATCTTAACAGATTTGGGGGATAGGGATTAAATGACGTGATCTAGATAAAATGACAGTAATTTTATTCTTGGTTCATAGGAGATAAAACATTATAAATATTTGTTTGATAGTTGCCTTTAAAATATCATTTTTCCCTCCTGTTAAAAAATAATAGCTGAAAACGGGCCCCGTATAATTGACATCATGATGAACAACCCAAAAATGAAATCCTGCATTCATATCTAGGAAAGGGGAGTTACAGGTTGTAAAGCTGGAAGAGCATCTACCTACCGTAAGCCTGGCCCTCAGCCCCACCTGTCCCAGGCTCTTCTTGTTGGAAGTAATTTCTTTCTTCTGAAGTTCCATTGCGTACTCCTCTGAGTTTCCCTTCTGACAGTGGGGTTCTCCTTATGCTATCGTGATTGGTTACATGACTTATTTTTTGTCCTGTTTGACTGTAAGATTCTTGAGGACAGTTTTCAGATCTTATACATTTTCCCTTCTGCCCTTGATTGTGCTATGATCACATAGCAGGTCTTCTTTATATATATGTATTTATGTAAACATATATATACACACACACCTTTATATATTATATATTTATTTATATATGTATATAATTTTTTTGACAGGAATATTGAGCCCATATTGTGAAGGTCATTGAATAGCAGGCTGGGGAGTTGGTACCTGATTTGGTAGGTAATAAGGACCTATTGAAGAGTTTTGAATGGGGGTAGTGACATGACCGCCTTCCTTTTGAATGCCAGTGACTAATTCTCCACTGTTTTTCCACGGTCAAAATAGCAGACCTGTGTGCTTGTCTAAAATACTGTTTATTTGAAAGTATGAATATTCTTTTGAATGAAGAAGCAAATTTCAAGTAGCTTTGAGTGAAAAAGCTTTGACATTCTTCCTAAAGTAATTTAAGCAGTTAAAGTATTGTGATTCACAAAGGTCCCGTGAACATCATTCTCGAAACTTGTATGCAAAAACGCAATTTTGTAAATTTTTATAGCGTTGTTATAATTGTTAACAACTAGAAATGACTCAACAGGACTGAGTAAATATATCTTCTTCAATATTTGGAAAGCCACAGTTCCAAGGATATTAAATAGACATTACTTTAAAAAAAAAAGATTTTGTGGTTAAATAGATTGAAAGCTGGAGTAGAGCAGGGTTTCCTTTAGCACAGGAATTTTCAGATCCTCTAATTTGCTAATGTGCATTTCAAGTCTGCAAGGGGTAGAAACACAGAGCTTCCCAGACTCACTTAACCATTGAAACCCTTTTGTGCATTATCTCTGGGGACCAATCTTCCTCGGAACACACTCTGGAAAACAGTGTCCTCGACTGCTTCTTTCACTGAAGTACTTTCAGAAAGGGTTTAATATCCCAGGGAGTCTTCTTGCATCTTGTATTTAAGAGGTAGGTCAGCATGGGCTCAGGATCAATTTTCAGTCATGTAAAAAGCAATTTCCTCTATGGCCAGAAGTCTTGTGGACTTCAGCTCTACTCGCACAGAATGTTCTTTTAACCCAGCTATCCTTGTAGCTCTACTTCATTGTATTAATCAAACAATGGTTCCTCAATATCCCTTGAGTGTTTGGCTCAATGCAAGCACATTTGGTTACACTCTCAAAAATTTATAAATGGGATCCCAGCAGAATCCCGTTTTAAATTGCATTAATGGTTTGATGCGTAGTAGCACATGATATTTCCTCAAAAGCACACCTTTTATTGTTTTTAGAGTAGCCACTGAGTTGGAGGCTAGATGGTAAATCTACAGAGCAGGGAGGAGGAGAGAACATTGTCTTTCCTCATTTGGGAGTGGATGGCTGGGGCCCTGCTCTTTTTAGATGGTGAGCAATGGACTGAATGAATATACTGTCACCCCACTAGGAAGTTTCTGGAAAACAGAGCTGCAAAACCCCAACCTACCTGAATCTTGCTGTTCTGGGATTTCCAGTTTAGCAGAATGTTAGAACTTACTGGTTCCAGTAGGTAGGTGTTGAGTCTACTGCCAGCACAATTTTCCCTGGTTCTTCCTTATTGTTGGAGGGGCCAGGAGGCATCAGGGTCAGGGACATTCGTGAGGTCCAGAGTTGTGATTCCTCTTGGTCATCAAGTGAAGGAAAGCCTCTGCATTCATGCATTCTACTCCTGAGGACTGTGGTGGATCACCCACATCAGGGTGTTGCCCCTTTTTGGATGTAGGATGGAGAATTAGGCTGGGCATACCTTATCTCTCTACCTTTGAAATGAGCAACAGGCTAGTGATACCACTAGGGCTATTTTGCAGTGTGGTGAGAAAAACATTGATTTTCTCTTGTTTATCAAGAAGGTTTTCTAACTGATCTTGAAATCTTTATAGCAGTTACTTGGAAAATTGCAATACTTCTAAAGGATGTCCTTATTTTATTGATGAGGACATGGACATATTTGAAGAGCCAACAATCTTTAATATCATTAGTGGAAACACGGTTTGCAGTTCTTCTGCGTCCAGATTTTGACGCTTCTGTTCACGTGATCCACATATCCTGGCACAGTTCTCATCCATTTAACGGGTGAGAGTTTTTGCTGTATTTCTTATTCTAAATGGAATTCTAGTTGTTCATTTTCCACCAGTAAAAACTTAAGCTGGCAAAAAAAGAAAACAAAAATTGGGCTCTGGCTGAAATATATTTACACTGAAAGGTAACATGTCAGACTTTTTAAAAATTAGAGAAAAAAAATGGCACTCTTACACATTGCTGTGTTGCTCCATATGCTAGGTATTTACCGCAGAAATATCAGGGAAGCTTTCCTTTGAACTTGACAGGAACCTTGAAACCTGCTGCTTTGTAGGTAGATAGTGAAAGCCCTGAGTTCATGGACAGCTTCATGCCTCATAAAACATCACTCCAGAGACACTAATCTCTGAAGCTGTGACATTTTAACTTTTTCATCTGCATGGATGTACTTCTTTTTTTTTTTTTTTAACTTTTTACTTACTCAAACTGCCTGGCCTCTTTCTAAGCATGTTATCTGATAACATTTGTTGAGTTTTTATGGTGCCCTGGACAGCAGGAGGTAAGGAAAACAAAAGCTGAGAAATCAGTCTTGATTGCAGAGGGCCCCTCACCTACTGCTTTCACCACAGACCTGCTTTCATACCTAACAAAACGCTCCATGCATAGTTGGTGACAAAGGGACATTGCCGGAATAAATTGTTTCAATTTGACAATTGGCTAATAGCTAATAATTTGTAGCAACTTAATAGATATTGTTAGCATTGATCGAGGGTTTAATTCCTCTTGAAGAACATTAGCACACCAAAAATGGTTGAGTTTGTCAAAGTGTCAGTCACCAAATTTGTGGTGGTCTTATTAGGTGGAGTCGAGTAGTTAGAGGTACAAGAAGTAAGTACAAGGTCATGGCTGGAGACCCCACCATCTCCTACAATTCAAGGAGAGTGTTTCCATGCTCTATGGGGAAATTGTAATTCAAAATTCAAAAGCTCATAACTGTGCTTTTTAAAAAAAATTTTTTAATTTAAATTTTGTTTTTCAATTACAGTTTGCATGCAATATTATTTTGTAATAGTTTCAGGTGTCCAACATAGTGGTGGGACAGTCATATACTCTATAAAGTGTATGCTCCTGATATTTCAAGTACTCACTCGGCACCATACATAGGTATTCAGATATTATTTACTGTATTCCCTGTGCTGTGCTTTCCATCCCCATGACAGTTTTATGACTGCCAATTTGTACTTCTTAACCCGTTCCCTTCCTCCCCCAGTCTCCTAGCCCTAACCCTCCCCTCCAACACCCATCATTCTGTTCTCTGTATAAAGGCTCATAACTTTGTTTTTAAGAGCATGGAGTTAGACCTAGGTCTGAATCCTGACTCTCACATGCAGTGTGACCTTTTTCAACTTCTCTAAGCCCAATTTTCCTCATTTATAAAATGAGGATTACCACATCTATGCAGAGATGCTGGGAGAATCAAGTTGAATTATGTAGGCCAGGCCTACGTACTACCACATGCTCCATGATAATATGCATATGGTCATTGACCCTTTATTGGTTTGGGGTCTATAACTTGAACATTAAGCCCATATCACTTTCATTGAATTTCTATTTTAATATACAGTATAATGTGATTTCTAAAAATATGAGAATAATAGCTCAAGATACTTTGCTTCTCTGTTTTCTCCTGGTCTTTATCCTCATACAGACACACAGAGACAGGGTTTGTAGACAAAGGAGGCTTGGAACAAGAGTTAAAATCTAGGGGAATTATGGGGCCCAAAGTCTGTTTCCTGTGCACCATGTTTTGCTGCTAAGTCAAATGTGATTTCTCTTTCTTTCTTTCTTTTTTTCTTTCTTCCTTTCTTTCTTTCTTTCTTTCTTTCTTTCTTTCTTTCTTTCTTTCTTTCTTTCTTTCTTTCTTTCTTTCTTTCTCTCTTTCTCTTTCTCTTTCTCTTTCTCTCTTTCTCTTTCTCTCTTTCTCTCTTTCTTTCTTCCTCTCTCTCTCCCCCTCTCTCCCTTCCTTCCTTCCTTCCTTCCCACTTTCCTTCCTTCCTTTTTTCCTTTTCTCTTTCTTTTTTCTCTTTTTCTTTCCTTCTTTCTTTCTTTTTTCTTTTGCATTTTTAAATTTTTGTTATCTAGCTGGAGGCTAGAATGGCTTCTGGTGATCTGAGCTCACCAGATTCTGAATATGGCTCTCCCATTGAGTCCGTGGAAGGCATAGTATGGGGCAGCTTGGTAAGGCCCTGAGGTTGTGGTTTCAAACTCCAGAGTGGAAGATCCTGGGCAAGTTTCCAATCTTAGTTACCTGTGACCCAGGTTTATACCTTGTAAGGGAGTTTGGTGGAATGCATGAGGTGATAATGTCTGCCTGGCATGTACTAACCATCCATTAAATGTCAGTTATTAATATTATCATTGTCTGTAAGCTCCCATGGACTTACCTTATATCTCTGTGTGATGAGGATGTTAGGGGATTCTTATGTCTTTTCCAATTCTAATATGCTGTATTTATTAAGTTTTAAATAATATTATTCAAAATCCAAATTACATCTGAAAAGTGTTACCTTACTTTTAGTTTTACATTTCTATTTCTTAATACATTCTTCCATGAATTTTCATTTGATTTCCCCAGAATGTCTCAGATTTGTCCCCATTTTTTGGATGAGGCAGCAAGCTTGGCCATGAGGACGGTCAATTACTTGTCTATCACCACAAAAAACAGATGCAGAAGAATTAAGACGAGGCCATTGAATTTTTTTCCTGTTCTTTATCCGCAAAGTGTTTTGCATAAAAAAGACACTCAGTTCACAAATGATGTAAAATTTAATGATGGCAACTGACTGTCCTGAGAAAGTCGTTAAAACCCTCATGTCACTTCTCTAATCAAAAGGCTGCCACCCCTCTATTATTTCTTTATTACAACCTTTTATTTTTATTTCTTCAACTTAAACTGGAGTATGAGCTGTCACATGCCACTTGTTAAAGATTTTAAGTCAGTTACTTGTGCTTTATACTTTGAAAAAGTAATTTCTTTTCCATCTTTTTTTCTCATGTATGTTGGTCAGATCCACAGCATCCATCATGGAGTAGGAAGGGGAGAGGTCAAAACCGAAACTGACTTGTTCTGCAGGCTTAGTTCTCTTCTCCTTTATTTAGAAATGACAAAGAATACAAGAGGTACTGAGCCATAGAATAATGGGACTGCTTTCCTTACAACTTGCCAAAACTCTTATTTCATAATCACCAACTTCATATATGATTAAATAACGCTTATTTGCATTTTACTATTTTACTCTTTGCCTCACACATTGGCTTGGGGATAGTAAGAATTTTGCCACCCACACAAAATTTACCAATTCCATTAGTAGCATATCCAATTGGATCAAAAAAAAAAAAATCAGAGTTAGTACATATTTCATACTGTGGGTTTTTAAAAGATACTTTTGTGTGCATAAAAGGACTTTCTTAAAGACATTCATTTCAATTTCCTTTTCAATTTCCTCTCCAACATCACTTAATTACCTCTGCAACCTGCTAGAAGCACTCACTAGATGGACTTAAAAAATTAAATCAGAATGATTTCTCTTTATAAATGGGTTTAACATCTTGTTTTTATTTGGATTGAAAACATCAAAACAGTAAAATAAAACCACACTAATTGACGGGTACTTCTGCAATATTCAAACCATAGTGTCAGTCACACATATTGTGCAAATTCTTCAGAACTCCTGAATTACTTAAAGGTATCCTCGGTATTCTGAGAAAGTTATTTTCTGTCCCACCACAGAATAAAAAAAGAACCAGTCAGGGCTTCCTCTTCTCTTTGGCAGTATTTTTTCTCTAAAGGATTTCTTGACACTCTCTTTAGTTCTTGACTTCCAGGGCTGTTCCTGACAAGTCTCCAGAGATGTATTTCAGTGCCTATAGTAGTGTCAAAAGCATGAAGCCACACGCCCAGGTGCTGTGACCTCACGTTTGATTGCCTGCAATGCCAGATAAAGTGCTTAAACTGCAGCCTGCCTAGGGGCTTCCAGAATTTACATTATGCATTTTTGAAAGGCTATACTTTGAGGTAGGACCATGTGAGTTGTTTTACTCTCTAGTTGAGCCAGTCTTGAAAACTTCTGGCGATATTAGTTCATGAGTTTCATAGGAATGAGAATATTAAGGCATAATTTCAAAATCATGTAGTATCCTATGTTTATAGTTGTCTATAGTTTTGTAAGATTTAAAAAGTACATTTGTAAATATCTGGTTATCTTTTCATTTGACATTTCAGTGGGAATTAGTTGCCTAAGAAATGATAGCAGACAATAGATAATTTATTCCCTCTTTAGACATGTTGTACTTGTTTGTTGATTTTTACTCACTGGATTGGGTTTGTGGTTTAAAGAGAAGTTAATCCTGACTTTCTTAAAACCTATAGAGTTTCAGGATTTCTTAAAGACAATGGCCTTTGCTGCGCCAATCCAATAAAAATTTCCCATGCGTAAGTAATTTCCTATACCCTCCTTTGCTCAAGTTCTGGGACAACGTGGATGGTATCCGCACAGTGAGAATTAAGTTGAGACTTGACTAGTTAGCCAATTATTTTGACTAATGAAAATAAAGATAAATATTTTCCACGCCAATAAGAAATTAACCTAAATTTGTTTTAATTTCTCAGTTCACTTTGCCCTTAAAGATATGTTTTCTTGTGTCATTTACTATGAGAATTCCCAACATGGTTCATAATGTCTCTCTTCTTCTAAATTTTTGTAAATGGTATGGATTTTGTTTATGACTGTGGATATTTACAGTACAATGATTTATGGTATATTCTCACATAATTACACACACACGCTCAATATAGTACTTCTGTTTTGGCAGTTTGTTTTCAGCCCTGAGAGTAGATGGATGTGTGCAAGGTCATCTTTAATTTCTTAGTTTTTTTATTTATTTGATATATTCTATGGAGATGTAGACAAAGCATTATTCTCTTTTGATTTCTTAAGTTTATAGAAAATAATCTTTTATTTTGGATGAGGTACCATAACAAGTCATTGCTAGACTTCAAAATCTGTTTATTCTTTGCTTTTATAGCTAAATATTCTCCTCATAAGTCACTTACCATGAAGTCCCTTTGATCAAGTTTTTCATATATCCGATATTAAACAAATTGTATTGTTTCCTACCTCAACCAGCTCTAGTGTAAGAACGATTTGACTCAAGCAACGATTTAACTCAGATCTTGCAATGCAACACCCATTGACTGAAGACAGTTCTTCTCTTTATAGTAGTTCATTTTTCACGGCCTCCTTATAATGTGTCATATG
>VMDR010038292.1:0-10012 GCA_007922815.1 Macrotus californicus | reverse complement strand
GATTGACTTATGGTTGGAGGTAGATGTATTTGGATTAGTAAATTATTTTATATTCCAGAATGTAGCAGTGAACAACTATGTTTCACAGTCTACTTAATAAGGGAATTCATGCAGGGAAAAAGTGAAACTGGAAGGAGCATTAGCTAAATGGTTATAACATAAAGGAATTGCAAAAGGAACTTTGTTTGAAATAATACATAGTAAAGTATCAAGAAAATGTAGCACTTTGATGGCTTATCATACAGCTGAGTCCAAACATATGCTTAGAGGGAAAGTTTAAGTGAAAGTTTATTTTCCATCATTAATAAAAAGATAGTGTAATAATTTTAAAAATTGCAAATGAACCTGTGTGATTTGAGGTCTTTCAAGTTTACTCAGTAGAGTGGCTCCGTTGTCAAAATGTGCGGAGAAAGCTAGAATATTTCCTTGATTCTCTCTTAGTGTTGATTACCTTATAAAATTGGTAATATGAAATAGAAACTATGTGATAAGGCATTGCCAAAACAGGTCAAGTAGCAAAAAGACATGAGATAATTGATTTGACATAATTTTGTATCACTTAATGATGCAAAATAGGATTGGGGGTACCATCTGGAATATAGGCCTGTCCAGAAGGTATCCAGCCATGCAATATGAAAAATAGAGACATTTACTGAAGAAGATACAAGTTACAAGAAACACTACATAAAACAAAGATGCCTCAGTCCCCTTCAAAGTGGGCATGTTGGGACATCGCACAGTTTTCCCAGTCGACATCAGCTGCCCAGTTGTATTTTCCCAAATCTCATCGATGGTCTGAAATCTCTTCCCTTTCTAAAATGATTTTAGTTTGGGAAAAGCCAGAAGTTGCAGGGTGCCAAATCTCGGCGATAGTGGGGCTCAGTCACCTGAATGACTTGATGTTTGGCCAAAAAACTGCATGAGACTGGTGCAATGCATGAGCAGGCACATAGTCATGATGAAGCTGGCAATCACCAGTTGTCTATAGCTGTGGCCTTCTGAGTCATCCAAATAGTTTCTGTGGAGTCATAGAATCATCCAAATAGTTCAAGCTTAACACAAAATTTGATGCAGATTCATTGCTCTACTGGCTCAGTAACTGTGAATGCGACAGCCACACAGCACACACGCTAACTCAATGGTATCTACCTCCCCCACTGACTAGTACAGTGAAGTCATCATTGTTCAGGCATGTGCATTCCAGTCCACTCTCCTTGGCTGCCAGGTTACATTGACGTCACACAAACTGTTCTCATTATATTAACAACGGCTGGACTTTCTCCAGACAGATACCATACATTCATGATGCCTAGGGAGTGAGAGGAAGGGAGAGGAGAGGTTGATAGCAGTGTTAGGTGATATAAATAACCTTAAGGAAATTCTATCTGAAATAGAAGCAGTAAAGGAAAATATTGGCATACTTAAGCATTTAAAATTTGGCCATAACCCATTTGGAAGAGGGTCTTTGTATGCTCAAGCTGGTCTCAGAGAAGGGCAGCAAAGAATTCAGCACAAGTGGTAGCTGGACTGTCAGCAGGGCTCAGGCTACTTGCCTTAGCCTGAAGAGGGAGCACAGCTATGAAGAGACAAGGATTGAAGTGAAGAGATTGGGGCACCCGAGCACCCACCTATGGGGGTGGAGTCTCAAATGCAGACACACTGGTGGGGAGTACTTTTTATTTTTATTATTTATTTTTAAAACTTTATTGGGGTGACATTGGTTATAACATGTTTCAAGTGTCAATTCTATAATATCTGTACATGGCACTGTGTGTTCACCACCCACAGTCTAGTCTGCCTTGTCACCATGTATTTGACCCCCTTTACTCTCTTCATCCTTCCCCACCCCTCCTTTCCCTCTGGTAACCTTTGTCCTGCTGTGTTTATGAGTTTGTTTCTTTTGTCTGCTGGTTTGTTGCTTTAGGTTATATATCCCACATGAGTGAAATCATATGGTCCTTGTCCTAGCATGATATTCTCAAGATCCATGTTGTCACAAATGGCAGTGTTTCATCCTTTCTAACGGCTGACTAGTATTCCATTGTATATATGTACCATATCTTCTTTATCCAATCCTCTGTTGAAGGGCACTTGGCTACCATAAATAATGCTGCCATAAACACAGAGGTACATGTCTTTATGAATAAATGTTTCCATTTTGGAAGGAGGAATAGATACTTTGAAGAGGAATTGCTGGGACATATGGTAGCTCTATTCTTAATTTTTGGAGGACCCTCCATACTGCACCAGTTTACATTCCCACCAACCGCTTATGAGGGTTCCTTTCAATGGAGAACGTCTTAAGACACACTGAGGAGTACTCTACTAGTGATTGGGTTGAAAGTGTGTATGTTTAGAACAGGGGCGTGTCAAACTCACTTTCACTGGGGGCCACATCAGCCTCGAAGTTGCCTTCAAAGGGCCAAATGTAACTTTAGGACTGTATAAATGTAACTACTCCTTAACTAGGGGCAAGGAGCTCTACATTTGGCCCTTTGAAGGCAACTGGAGGCTGATGTGGCCCCCAGTGAAAGTGAGTTTGAGACTCCTGGTTTAGATGAGCAATTCATGCTACAGCATATGGTAGGGAATTGTTATGCTTACTTGATATATAACTGCACAGCCAAACTTTCTGTCTGCAGTTAATGATTGCTCAGAAAGACTTCACAGAAGACAAAGGAAATTGTGGACCTTCCTTCAAGGTTCCCACATTCTGAATGAGAGGTATCTGAAGTCTGCATAGGATCTTCGCCCAGCTGGGGAGGAGTCTGGCTCCCATGCAATCCCCATACACAAGGTGCCATTCCAGAGAACAGGTAAGCTCCATTCTCATTTCTGCAGGTGAGAGCGTGGCACACGATTGTCCCTGTCTTCCACCTCGTCATGGCAACATCCCCAAATGAATGTTGACAGAATTTACAAAGTTAAAAAAAAAAATTAGAATCAGGTACACGTTGCATTCATATTTGATAATCAACCTCTACACATTTCAGTGATTCCCAAGATCACTTAAACCATCTAGACGTTTTTCTTATAAATACAACTCCCTACAGTCTAAACCCAAAGATTGGGAAGAGGTTTCCTTGTCAGGGTTTCTCCCGCGGAGAAGAGGCAAGAAGAGCGGGTGACTGGGGTTGCCTTATCTAAGGGGACTCAGGCTAAGAGAAGGGCAATGGGCGTCTTTTCCTTCTCTGCCTGTCCACCTTGGAGACAGAGATCCGGGTGGCCGCGGCGGTGAGACTGTCCGAGGCCCGAGGTGCGGGAGGGAAGGGACCCTGCGCAGAGCCGGACAGGTGGCAGACCCCCGAGCTGTAGGACCCCGCCGGCCCGGGCCGGGAGAGAGCGGGTCCGCCCCGATCCCAGGGTGCACCGCGCCCCGCCCCCTCCCCTCTCCCCGTCCCGCCTCCCCTGGTCCCCGGCCCCCTCCCTGCCAGCTCCTGGAGGCGGGGACGCGGCGTCGGCGTCGGCTTCGGTTTCTCCGGTCGACTCTTTCTCACTCACTGGGGAGCCTGGCGGTGGCGGCACCCTCGGAGGCAGAGCTTCAGACCCGCGAGCCCGTGGGCCAGCCAGTGGGAGGTCGTGCACCCGGACGGCAGAACCGACCGGCGGAGAGCGGGCAGCCAGACGGCCGAGTCGCTTCAAGTTCCGCCATGAGCTGGGGCACGGAGCTGTGGGTGAGTCCGGGCGAGGGGATCCCCGCGCGGACCCTGGCCCCGAGGGGCGCGGGCTGGGTCAGTGCCGTTGACCGTCGGCGGTCTCGGCGCATCGGGCCGTCCCCGCCCCTGGCGCCGGCGGAGATTGGGGTCCCGCTCCTCTTTGTGTGCGGACCCTCTCGGGAGGCCGGGGGTGGAGGGGCTGCCGCTGTGCTCTCCCGCCTCTGCCGCCGCGGAGGGGCTGAGGGCAGCGCCTTGGATGGCGGGAGGCGCGGCCCGCGGGCTCCCGCGTCCGCCGCCGTCCTCGCCTGAGTCCTCCTCTCCCTCCTCCGCCTTTACTTTCCCGGCGTCTCGCTTCTGCCTTTGTATCTCCCCGCTTGGAGGCGGGGGAGGGGGCCCATTGTCCCGAAGGGGCGCTGTTCGCGGGCGAGGAGGGGGTCCGCCGCCCCCCGCGCGGGCGGGGGTCCCCGGGGTGAGGGCGTCTCCTGGCTGGGGCTGCGCGGGGGGCCTCGGGGGCACTGCCCGGCGCCGTCCGCCGCTCTCGCCGCAGGTAGGGGAGTCCGGCGGCTTTGTTCGGGGCTCGGCCTCCGGCCAGTCAGGCCCAGCCCACACGCCCATTTCCCTCTCCTGGCTCCGTGCTTCGGACCCCGGGGCTCCGGGGTCCCCCCGCTGGGCACCTCTGGCTGCTACCTGGGGTGGGGGGGTGGGCTTTTGGGATCTGGATTCAATTGAGTGATCGACGGGGAAGCCAGTTTTGCCAAAAGGAGCGTACGGCTCCCCGTTTGCTTTACTTCTCCTACCGTTCTTTATTTTCACACGTTTTCCCTCTTTCCTTCCCTGCCTTTCTTGGGCGTTGAACGCTCCAGACAATGCCCAGTGCCAGGCCAGGGTGCGGGTGGACTGAACTCGGTCGCAGAATTCGCTCGCGACGCCGCCAGGGAAGGGCGGAGGTGTGAGGGCAGTGATTACCCAGGTGCCGCGGAGGGACCGGGGGCGTGGGGGCGCTGTCCCGGGAGCCGCCGGGCCGCAGCCACTCCCCTGTGATCCCACCTGTGCCTGTTTTCCGTGCCTTTGTTAACGAGATCTCCCGAAATCACTGCAGAGAACGGGCAGAGAACTTTTTAGTCTTTATACGTGCCCTTAGGATCGAAACGAGAGCAGATCGGTTAATTGAAGGGCAAAGCGTTTTGTTATTTTTCAAAGATTGGAAATCTTAGAACTGAAAGAGACTTTAGAATTCATCGAGTTGAACACCTCCTTAGCCAGGCCAGGAATCTCCTGTTACATTGTGGACAAGTGTTTGCTTAGTCTGTAAACATACCACCCAAGAGAAAATACCTCAGGAGCCTCTTCATTTCGTTTCTTAGATAGCACTAATTGTTCTTATATTGGGGAGGAATATAGAATAAAAGAATTATGTAAAATTTAACCCTTTGGTTGGATTCTCAAGTGTTATTGGTCTTTTCTCTTTGGTTTTGTATATTCTATAATTGATTATAGTTTGTGGTTTGGTACCTTCTATATTTAATTATAGTGTGCCATCAGTTAAAGGAGATGGGTATAGTTTTATTTTCCACTTTTATAGTTAGAAAATATTTTAATTTGTACATGATTAAGTGACTCATGTTTCAGATTTTTAAAAAGTACACAAAGGAAAACAGTGGAAGAATATTATTTAGATTTAACTCAGGTTCAAAAAGTCACTTTGTATCACCTAGAAAAACAATTTTTAGGAAAAACAATGTAATATTTAGTGAAGACTAAAGTACAATTTTTAACTTTTGAAATAGTTTATTTTTTATTGTATTTTCCCATTAGCATTCATCCCTCTTGTACCCTCTTCCACCTCTGCTGCCGTCACCTGCCCCAGCCACCACGCTATTGCTGACGTCCATGAGTTCTTTTTTTTTTACTGGATCCGGCCACCCCCAAACCCTAATACTTTTTAACTTTAATTTAAGAATATAATACATTCAGAAGCAACTACCGACCCCCCACTGTCTCCTGTAATTTGGTTATTTACTTTTAGCATTTTTAAAAAAATACTTATCCTTTATTAGAAGGGAGGGGAGGGATAAAGAGGAAGAGAAAAATGGATGTGAGAAACATCAATCGCTTGCTTGAGGGCCTGGAGACCAGGCTTGAACTGGCAACCTTTCCTTCACCCAACATCACCCAGCCAGCTGGGCCACACAGGTCAAGGCTACTTTCAGCATTTTAATACAATAGCAATTTGAAAAGGTAAAGTGTAGACGAGGTGGGAATTTCTGTTCTAGTATCTTTTGGGGGAATTATAAAAAAATATTAAAATTTTTCCTTTTAGAATTTAATCTCCATGATAATCTCCATGTTTTAAATATTTTAGTGGTTTGAGGATTTGAGGGAAACATTTACTAGGAACTAAATAATGGAATCAACTAATGTCAACTGGATGCTTACACTTAGGTGAGTAGGAGTTGGTGCAGGGGACTGCTGGGACCAGGAGAGTCCTTAGAGACATTTGACGAGACTTCCTGTTTTTAACTGTTCTCAGTTTTGAAAAGGATGTTGTGCTTCCAGTGGATTGTAACAAACCCCTATACTGGGCTCTTGCCATTGAGGAATTGGAGGTTGGGAAAAGTCTCTTGAAAGCTTGAATTTGGAAACCAGTTCTCATGTTATTTCATGTTTAGAATCATCACTGTCCTGAAGTTTTAATTATTGAGACCATGTTGTTACAAAAAATGGTATGTGTTGATAGTTACGCACTCAGACTTAAGTTTATTTCTCATAATATTCATTGGAGTTGTATTGCTGTCGGTGATTTCTTATGTGTTATGTTAAGATTGAGAATCAAGTAATAGAGAACCACTCTAGTACTGACTCTGTGGGACAGAACTGATCGCGATGGGCCAGGTGGGTCATGTCAGACTTTTCATGTGTAGTTGTGTGGGGATAGGAGTTAACCAGTTATAAATTTGAGCAGTGTTTTAAGGAATTTTTAGTGTTCCAAATGATTATTGAAGGAAGGTAGACATGCAGTTTTGGGTTCTGTGTTCTCGGCAATGTCAAACGAAGAGTGTAAGTGTCTTTCCTAAAGATGCAATGTAGTTAGTGGGTAGACTCTTAGGCATTGTTTACTGTGTTCATTTCTTATTACCACAGCAAAAATGGTTGAATCAAAGAGAACCCAAATACTATTAATGATTTCACAAAGCACAGATTTTTGTAATTATTAGCTCTTTTTACAAATAAGGAAATTAGTGATTGGAGAAGTTCTTTGTTTAATCAGAAAGTTTTATTTATTAAGAGATGGCATTTTAGTTTTTTGAGGAGCCAGTTAAAGTTCAACAGAAAAAAATCCATATATGATTGTGAGTGTATGTGTAGGGTAGTTTCCAATATCTGACTTAATTTATAGGGGCTTATATCCCTTTCTTAATGCCTTAGTTTTCTGGTCTATATGGTTTTTGGCTCTTAGTTTTAAGAGTGTATGGTATAAATACCATTGTTATTGTATTATTAGCTAAGTGTATTTGACACAAAGCTCATGTCTTTTTGGGAAGAAACGGAAAATGTAGATTGGATGGTAGAGTCAGTGGATTATTTAAGCTACAGCCCCAGTCTTAACAATTTAATTATTCCTCATCTTTGCCCTCATAGCACTTTATATAGCACTTCCATTTTCACACTTACATTCTAAGTGTATTCTAAGTGTACTAGACTTTTGAGTTCTTGAGTGTAGGGACGGAGTTAATTTTTCCTTTGTTTTACTGACTACAACAATGCCTGTAGGTGGTCATGCATGTTTTGCCGAGTTGAATGAATAGTTCCTTGTATTATCCAGAGTATTGGCTGTTGATTAATAAGTGCACCCTGGAGGACGCCTTCATGGTACTAAAGGCCTTTATAGGTGGTGATAGATTACGTGGTCCAGATAACAGTTTAAGAAGGTGTAAACAAGCTGAAAGAAACCAAAATGATAAGGCTAAGTTTTAGTACTTGTATTTTGTTACACAATGGGGAAGAACCTGACGTCAAAGTAGTTCTTGTGAATTTACCTGATTGACAATAACTTGGGGATTTGACTGCCAAAATAGCTGATGAAATCTTCGGCCATGTTAATAGATTTGTCTAGAACAAAGGAATTGGTCCCATTGTAGTCTGTAATGGTTAGACTATATCTATAATATTGACTTCAGTTTTCAGATTTTTTAGAAGGCACTTATCTAGAGGAGGTTGACAAAGAAAACTTTTTATTATTGTGAACGGTATTGTTTTTCCAAAGGCCCTGAAACTGCTGTAGGAATTTAGTTTAGTTTGGAAAAAATAAAATTATTGTGTCTATTATGAAGCACTGTGCAATGTATGGTTAGATTTATGAAGACTTATCAAATCAACTCTTTGTGGGGAAACTTAGAGTCATTTTGACGTGATACTACCTTTTTTAACTCCAAATTCTTCCTACATTGATATCATTGTTCAGAATGTCCTGTGTGACCAGTTCCTATCAACTCCCTCCCTCCAGACTATACACTCTGGATATTATCTTTTTTAATGGGACTACCGCCTTACGTTATAGTTATTTCTTATATATTCAAATCTTTGGGAAATGGTCATGGTAAATATTTATAGTTTACATTCCCTTTCGTTGGTAGAAATCGTCGTGTTTAATGCTACAGATGTTTTACAGATGTTGTTACTTCTTAAGGAGGGTGAGAGTTAATCAAGATGCCTTTTTATGCTGCCATTCTGACCTGACAAACAGGGTGGGGGCTGGAGTTGCCTCTAAGCAGGGTCTCCTCTGCACTACTACTTCCTTATACCTCTCATTTCCATTCCTCTTCCTTGCCTTTATCTCAAACATTTATGCTTTGTCCTTCCCCAATCTATAAAATGTGGGTTTGGTTGGAAACTGAAAACCTATTCTACCTACTGTTTCCTATATATCAACCCATGTTTGTAGGCAGAACATAGGCCAATACAATAGCAGTGGTTTATAATTATGGAACACCTTCTATGTGTACCTACAAGTGGTATCTTATTTAATAATCCACAGTCCTTAAACATTTTCAGCTGAATAGCAAAGGTAAAAAAGTTCTGTTTTGGGGAACATAATCATACTTACAGCATTTAAAAACTAGTACAAAAAGATTATATGAAGGTTTTGTTTTATATATAGGAAGCAAAAGCTGTTCTAGGGATACTTATTAGTTCAGACTGTGTACAGTATATCAGACATACGAAAAAGATATTTGGCATAAGGAGGGTTTTGCATGTGGGGATTCCTGAGTAGTTCCTGGAGGGCAGAGATCACATCTTACTCACTACTTATTCATTGCCTGATTCATTGTTGTACCCTCGGCTCAGCGTACTGGCTGGCATGGAGCCTGACACTACCAGGATCTGTAGTAAATGTTTGCTATACTGACCTGGGTAAAGTGGTTAGGTTTGGCTTGAATTTGAGTGTAGGATGCCTGAAATTAGTGATGAATGGTAGAATGGAACCAGGCTAAAATAAAATGTCCATCTGGCTGAATGCTTGATTCAAATTCATGAATTAAGTGTGTGTGTGAGAGCATAGTTACATATTAGCATATAATTAACTCAATATAATTAACTCAGTTTTTAGACTGTTTAGAAGTTTCACAGAAGGAGATTTTTGTTTGTTAAGTAGAAGGGATTATCTCCTCCTGAATCCTTTAGTAGTAGGAGGAATCCCACTGGGTCTTAGGAGATGAAAGTTATGTGATTACATTAGCTCTGCAAGAATATCTGAAGGATGTTGTTGGTTCCTTTAATAATATGTTCTTGGTTCTGAAATCAGTTGTATTTTTTAACATGTTATTCCTGCAATTTGTTTTGTACTGTGTTTTCCCTTTGCCTCTTATCTATGACTTGCTGTTTTTACTTTTATATCAATTTAGTTCTAGTGTTTTTCTGAGGGTGAGAGGTTGTTCATTGAGAGAATGTAGTTAAGTTTTCATCCTCCAGGTTTGCTTTGATTACTATAGTTTCATTAGCTGGTTTATGGACTGAGTTTCTCATATAATAAAAATAGGTTAGGATATTTTGTGGTATCACTTCTTAATTGATGATAGAATGATAGATGCTTTAAAATTGAAAATTATGCTTAAAATAATCTGTTGATATTACAGTTAATTTTAATATTGTCATCTGTGCTTTTAAGCATTTTCCCTTTTTTCTACAATAAGTTGTGTTACTTCTGTGATTTCTTGTACAGAATTTCCATTGCCTAGTTCTTTGAAACCACCTCTTTGTAAGACTATATCTGACTATGAATAGTTTTTGGAATGTGGGATTCAACATTTAGATGTTATTTGACTCCTTTTTGTAATGTGAGATTCAGCATTTAGAAT
>VMDR010038291.1:0-10011 GCA_007922815.1 Macrotus californicus | reverse complement strand
ACTTCCTTCTCCACAGCACAGCTCCAGCAGCTGCAGCTCCAAGGAGACCCAGGACAGCAGCGAGGCTCACAATGATGGTGGTGGTCCGAGGAGGGGGTTCTGGAAGGGGAAGGTGAAAGGTCAACCTCAGGCCTGAGTCCTGACCCTGCTCAGGGACACCCTGAGGAAAGGCTCTGGGCCCACGTCTCCTTCTCACCCCATCTCAGGGTCAGGGGCTCGGGCAGTGCCTGGTGCTGCACATGACATGTGTATCTCTGCTCCTCTCCAGGGGTCACAGCCACAGCTGCCCACTTCTGGAAGGTTCCATCCCCCGCAGGCCTGGTCTCCACAAGCTCCATGTCCTGGGTCAGGTCTTCCCCTTCATGCTGCCAGGTCAGGGTGATGTCCGCAGGGTAGAAGCCCAGGGCCCAGCACTTCAGGGTGACCTCATGGTCAGAGATGGGGTGGTGGGTCAGGTGTGTCTTTGGAGGGTCTGAGGGAAGAGTGAGAAAATTCAGGAACTTTGTATGGTCATGGGACACTCCAGCAGTGCTCATGTGACCACCCTGAGAGTGGACAGGACAGTAGGGGTGGGGGAAGGGAGTAGTGCACCACCCATCCATCAGCTGGGTCAGAGGCATCGAAGATAATTTCCCATTTCTTAGAAAGTTCCAGAATCAAGGTAAGACCTAGGATAGGAGTCTCCAGGGCTCTAAGGGGAGAGACTCAGGTGGAGGCTGATGACTCAGAAACCAGAGTGCGGCCTCCAGAGAGGGTCTCAACCGGAGAACCAGGGAGAGCTTCCTGGTGCACCATGTGCTGCAGGGTGTAAGGGAACTGCTGTGGGTTGTTTGAGGGAGAGGCTGGGTCTCTTATTGTCCTTTAGAACAGGGATCCCCAAGTGGCAATCTACCAACCGGTATTAGGCGGTGGCCTTTTAGAAACTGGGCCACACAGGAGGAAGCTTCCTCTGGGTAGGGTATTACGCCTCCCTGGCCCATTACTAACTAGCTCCGACCCCTCCCTCCCGTCGGTGGAAAAACTGTCTTCCATGAAACCCGTGTCTGGTGCCAAAACTTTGGGGATCGCTGCTTTAGAGAAAACTTGGCCTGAGGGTGAGTCACAGAATAAGGAAACCTGGGGCACTCTTCCCTCTCCCGAGCAGGAGGGACATTCTGACTATGACCCGTTTTCCTCCTCTCCTTGTAGGAAGCCGCCCCAGCCCACAGATCCCCTCCTCGGGGAGGCCCACGCCCTGGTACCTGCTCGGAGAAGCATCTCCTTCCCCTTCTCCAGGTACAGGTGGAGCTTGCGCACACATGTGTCCTCCAGGAAGAACCTTTTGCTCTCCGCATCAGGGATCTCCATCAAGTTGCGCCATGTAATAGGGGCCGCCGTGTCCACCGTGGTCCAGGAGCTCAGGTCCTCGTTCAGGGCTATGTAGTCGGTGCCGTCGTAGGCGAACTGACCGTACCCGCGGAGGAAGCGCCCGTCGGATCCCACGACGCAGCCTCTCATTTCCTGTAACGTGTGGGACCCTGACCCGCCCTGCGATCAGCATTGCTCACTGGGCTCCTCCCACCTCCGTGGGTCCGGACCGGACCCGCGGTGATTAAAGCTAAAGTGCAAATCAAACTGGATCAAAATTCCCGAGCTCTCCTCCCAGGATGGGGGCAGGCGGGTTCCGCAGCCTCGAGCTGACGCACGGACCCGGAGACTTGTGGCGACAATGGCCCGTCCGTGGGAGTGACGGTCGTGACCGGGCTCCCGACGCGTGCGCGACTCACCGTCCTCGCTCTGGTTGTAGTGGACGCGCAGCTTGTTCAGGTTCCCTTCGTTAATCTTCGCCTCGCGCTGGCAAACCCCTGTCTTCTCTGTCCAATAGTCCTGCATCTCCTCCTCCATCCACGGCACCCGCGGCTCCAGCCTCGGGTTCGGGGCGTCGCTGTCGAACCGCGCGATCTCCGTGTCGTCCACGTAGCTGACGCCGATGTACCGGGACTTCCTACGGCCCGGTCCGTACACGGTGGTGCCAAAAATTTTCAGGGTGTGCGTACCTGGAGGCGGGGAGGATGCGTGTCTTGGTGTCCGCGGTCGGGTCGGTGTGGGCAGGGGTCGGGGGACGGAAAAGGGGGCGGTGATTGACAGGAGGGGACGGGGCAAGGGTAGAGTCGGGGCCAAGGAGGGACTCGGGGGTCTGGGGTTTGGGCTGGGGGCGCTGCAGACGCGCCTTTCCTGGGTCCTGCGCCCTTTCCAGGTCCCCTCGCTCCTGCCCCGCAGAGGTCGTTCCCTGCCGACCCCGCACTCACTGTCCCCGGTCTCCCGCAGGGCCAGGGTCCCCGAGAGCAGCAGCAGCAGCAGCAGCAGGAGCAGATGTCTAGGTTCCATGACCTGCCGTGAGCGTCTGCGGAAACGAATTCCGGTTGTCCTCGACGCCTTCACAGAAGGAACCACCGTGACGCTGATTGGCTGCTCTGGAGTCCGACACCCAATGGGAGTGAGAACTACGGAAGTGTCATGAGTATCCAGGAAGTAGCTCTTGAGGTAGGTTGTGAGGGAGCCAAAGCGACTGACTGACTGCCCGATCACCCAGCGTTCCCAGATAACGTCCTGCGCTGAGACCCAGCAGCCAGACCTGGGCACCTGGGACTTAGATCCGGCCGACCGTCCTGCACGGACTACGCTCCGTCCCACTGTCTCCCTGAGACCTGGTCCAAGGGCTGTTTTTTTTCCAGCGACTCTTAAACACTTTGGTTTCAGAATATCCATTCAGTCTTACAAAAGAGAGCAGACTCCCAAAATAATTTTTGTGTGTGGGAGGTATAGCTATCAATATTTACCATACAAGGAATAAAACAGTTTGAACAATTCATTTAGAATAACATTAAAAACCTATGATATGTTAACAGAAATACCGTTTTTATGAAATGTACCTATTTCCAAATAAACAAAGTAAAGAGAGAGTGGATCTGCTTACATTTTACATTTCTGCAAGTCTCAGTTCTTGTCTGTGTCACTAGAAGACCGCTGGATTTTCATATTTGCTTCTGCTTTTAATTTATTGTTTTGGTTGCTGTATATGAAAAAGTATACGGTCTCACTATTCAGGTGTACAACTCTGTGATTAACTAAAACGAATATGCGAGGAAGAGCATTCTTAATAACTTTTTGAGGTAAGTGTGGATATTCATCTTGGATCGTGCGCTAAAGTTACACAAATGGTAGTTCCTGAAAAGCTCTTCACAAAGTAGAACCTGAAACACCTCCATTGAGCACTTCCTATTCTGTTTCTTTGCTTTAGTGGCTCTTGTGCTGATGCAGGATTATTGGAAAGTGATGCCTTGTTTCACTAAGTGACAGAGATCTCCCAGTGTTGGAGCATTTAGTGACACATCATCGAAAATCACATTTGTCAACGTTACCGCAGACCCCACTGGAAACAGCTGTCAGCTCTGGGAAGCTGTCTGGCTGCCATGGTGACACACACGTTTGCCAGCATCCTGCTTTTCTCTGAGAGCTTCCAATCCATCCAGATGACAAGTGCTGTCAGGTGTCAACTGTCCGTTGACTTTCCTTGAGGGAGAAGCTCACGTTCATTTTGAGAGAGTGTTCTCCAGTTCCCCAACCTCAGTCACCACAGCTTCCGTGTCACTCATTCTCTGAAGGGAACTTGCTGCTCCATAAAGAGGCTGGCTCAGCCCTCACAGGTCACTCTCCTGGGCTCATAGTGCTTGGGGATGTCACAGAAGGGTGTGTGTGCACTTTCCCAGTCATCATAGCACATATGTAATTCTCCATTTATTCTCCATTCTCTGTTTATTCTCCATTTTTATTAAGGACAGTTAAGAAATTAATCAATTTCTAAATGAATTCAAGATATATTTATCTTCTTTTAAAATATTCTTATTTTTCATTTACAGTTGATGTACAATATTAGTTTCTGTACAATGCTGTGATTAGACATTTATATAAATTATAAACTGATATCCCCGATATCTAGTACCCATCCAACACCATTTGTAGTTATTACAATATTCATGACTATATTCCCTGTGCTGAACTTTACATCCTGTGACTCTTCTGTAGTGACAAATGTGTACTTCTTTATCCCTTCACCATTTTCACCCTGCCTACTCAACCCCCTCCCATCTGGCAAACATCAGTCTGTTCTCTGTTTCTATGAGTCTCTTTCTGTTCTGCTCGATTACTTACTTTTTAGATTCCACATATAAGTGCAATCATCTGGCATTTGTTTTTCCCTGTCTGACTTATCATCCATCATGTTGTTGCCAATGGCAAGATTTCATTATTTTTTTTATGGCTGAGGCATATTCTGTTGTGCATATGCACTGCCTTCTCTTCATCCATTAATCTACTGATGAGCACTTAGGTTGCTTCCATGTCTTTGCTTTTTTAATAATGCTAAAATGACCTTATGGACGTGTGCGTGTTTTCCATGTAGTATTTTGGATTTCTTCAGATCAATACCCAGAAGTGGAATTGTTGGGTCTGTCTTTGTCTCCTGTTTTTTTTAAAAGTACTTTTTATTGATTATGCTATTACAGTTGTCCCATTGCCCCCCCCCCTTATTCCCCTCCACCATGCACACCCCCTCCCACTCACATTTCCCACCTTAGTTCATGCCCATGGGTCATATATATGAATTCTTTGGCTTCTACATTTCCTATACTATTCTTAACCTCCCCCTGTCTATCTTCTACTTACCATTTATGCTTCTTATTCCCTGTACCTTTCCCCCTTCTCTCCCCACCCACTTCCCTGATGATAAAACCCTCTGTGTGATCTCCATTTCTGTGATTCTGTTCCTGTTCTAGTTGTTTGCTTTGTTTTTGTTTTAGGTGCAGTTGTTAATAACTGTGAGTTTGTTGCTATTTTACTGTTCCTATTTTTGATCTTCTTTTTCTTAGATAAGTGCCTTTAACATTTCACATAATAAGGGCTTGGTGATGATGAACTCCTTGAACTTGACCTTATCTGGGAAGCACTTTATCTGCCCTTCCATTCTAAATGATAGCTTTGCTGGATAGAGTAATTTTGGATGTAGGTCCTTGCATTTCATGACTTGGAACACTTCTTGCCAGCCCCTTCTTGCCTGTAAGGTTTCTTTGGAGAAATCAGCTGACAGTCTGATGGGCACTCCTTTGTACGTTACTGTTTCCTTTTCTCTTGCTGCTTTTAAGATTCTCTCTTTATCTTTCATCTTCGCAATGTAATTATGATGTGCCTTGGTGTGTTCCTCCTTGGGTCCAACTTCTTTGGGACTCTCTGAGCTTCCTGGACTCCCTGGAAGTCTATTTCCTTGGCCAGATTGGGGAAGTTCTCCTTCATTACTTCTTCAAATAAGTTTTCAGTTTCTTTCTCTTCCTCTTCTCCTTCTGGCACCCCTATCATTCAGATGTTGGAACATTTAAAGACATCCTGGAGGTTCCTAAGCCTCTCCTCATTTTTTGAATTCTTGTATCTTCATTGTGTTGTGGTTGAATGTTTCTTTCTTCCTTCTGGTCCACACCATTGATTTGAGTCTCTTTTTTTTTCCCATCACTGTTGGTTCCCTGTCCATTTTCCTTCATTTCCCTTATTGTATCCTTCATTTGTTCATCTAATTTGTGACCAAATTCAACCAAGTGTGTGAGCATCCTGATTACCAGTGTTTTGAACTGTGCATCTGATAGGTTGGCTATCTCTTCATCACTTAGTTGTATTTTTTCTGGAGCTTTGATCTGTTCTTTCATTTGGGCCTTTTTTTTTTTTTTTTTTTTTTTTTTTTTTTTTTTTTTTGTCTTGGTGGGCCTGCTATGTAGTAAGGGGCAGAGACTTAGGTGTTCACCAGGGCGGGGCAACTCATGTTGCTGCATTGTGATGCTGTATGTGGGGGAGGGTCCGAGAGGGAACAGTGCTGCTTGCTCTGCTCTCTGCCAGTTTTCAGTCAGTTCCCCTGCTACCCACAATCAAATTGGGCCCTTCTCGTACTGATTCCCAAGTGGGTGGGCTTGTGCACGTTCTAGGACCCTGTGGGTGTCTCCAACGAGCTCTCCTGTGAGGCTGGGAGTTTCTCCCACTGCCGCCACCTCAACCCCCACAGGTGTTTTCAATCAGAGGCTTTGAGGCTTTATTTCCCTGCGCTGGGACCCTGGGTTGCATGGTCTGTCTTGCTCCCCAGTTGTTCCTCCAAGTTTATCCACTTGTGGGTGTGGGACCACCCGGTCTACCAGTCGCCACTTCGCCTGGTCTACCAGCCGCTGCCACTTTGTCGTGAGTCCTTTCCACCCAGCTGCCTGTCTCTGCCCCTCCTACCAGTCTGGATGAATGTTTCTTCTTTAAATCCTTTGTTGCCGGACTTCCATACAGTTCGATTTTCTGTCAGTTCTGGTTGTTTTTTGTTTTTAAATTTTTTGTTGTCCTTTTTTGCTTGTGCGAGGAGGCCCAGTGTGTCTACCTACACCTCCATGTTGGCTGGGAGTCCTGTTTTCTGTTATATAGCCTTTGATTTAAAGTTTATGGTGTCTGGTATAAACATTGCTACCCCAGCTTTTTTGGTTTGTTTCCATCTTCATGAAATACAGTTTCCAATCCCTGAGCTTCCAGTCTGTGTGTGTCTTTCGATCTGAATTGAGTCTCTTGTAGACCACATATATAAGGGTCTTATTTTCTCATGCATTCAGCCACCACATGTCTTTTGACTACAGCAACTAATTAATTTGCATTTAAAGTAATTTTTGATAGATATCTATTTATAGCCATGTTTTGTTCACATTTTTAATTTTTCTTCTTCTTAAATAATACTCTTTAAGATTTCCAGTGATACTGATTTTGTCCTGTAAATACCTTTAGCTTTATCTCATGTGGGAAGTTCTTTATTTGTCCTTTGATTATAAATTATACCTTTGCCAAGTAATCTTGTTTGCAGGTCCTTGGTTTTCATCACTTTGGATATCTCTTGCCAATGTCTTTAGACCTGAAAAGTTTCTGTTGAGAAATCAGTTGACTGTCTTATGGGAGCTCCCTTGGAGGTAAGTAACTGCTTTTATGTTGGTGCCTTTAAAATTCTTTTTCTTTAACCTCTGACATTTTAATTATGATGTGTCTTGTGTGGGCCTTTTTGAATTCACCTTGTTTGGGTCTTTGTACTTTCTGGACTTGTATGTCTATTTCCACTACCGTGTTTGGGATATTTTCCATGGTGTGCATTCTCCCTCGCAGCTGTGATGAATAAATCCAGCAAAATGGTTGGTCCTAGAGGACAGGGTCAGAATCTGAATCTTAAATTGTGGTTTGGGGGTAATCTGTAAGGAGTTTTATAAGTGTCGGGATTTTAATGTAACTTGTTCTTTGAAAACATTATCCATGCACACACAAGAGAATTCAAAAGACACTCTAGAACATACAAAAATAAATGAGTCATGTTGTCCCCTTACCCCCTCAGTCACCTAAGTCCTCTACCTAGAAAGCATCACACTGAGTCACTTCTGATTTCTCCTCCTAGGAAAATATATCTGTGCATCAATGTTGCTGTTATGTCTATAAAAAGAGTTCAGGATGCAGAATTGGAGAAAATATTTGCAAATCACTTCCAGGGATGTGTCTCTGTGTCACCCTGGAAGAAGAGTAGTCTTGGGGCATTGCAACATGTATTCATACACAAAAAAATGTCATAATGTTTTAAGTAAATTTAGAGTTTTGTTTTGGGCCACATTTACAGCCATCCTGGGCTGTGTGCAGCCTATGGGCCACAGGTTGGACACCCCTGTAAGAATTCTTAAACTCAACAAGAAGAAAACAAATAACTCAATAAAAAGCTATTGAAATTATAAAGAGATACCTCACCAAAGAATTTATACCAACCTTGGCGAGGTGGTTCAGTTGGTTGGAGCATTGTCCCATGCAGCAAAAGGTGGTCTGTTTGACCTTGGGTCAGGGTGAGTATAGGAAGCAACGGATTGATGTTTCTCTGTCTTTCTCTCTCTGATTCTCTCTCTCAAATCAATACACATAGCCTCAGGTGAGGACTGAGAAGAAAAATGTTTGCTGTAGAACAGTTTGCTTTGTTACGGCTGCAGCAGCCTCCTACACCTTGAGTTTACCAGGTCTCTTGAAGGAGTCATTTTCTCCTGTGTTGATTTATTATACAAGTTATTTTGTACAACAATGTGCTGTGCAGGCTTGCAGCCCAGAAGCAACAGGCTGTGCCCCGTAGTCTAGGTGAGCAGCAGAGAGACCATCCAGGTGTGAGTGCCCCTGTGCTGTTCGTACAATCACAACAGCGCACAACCACACCTTTCTCAGGGTGGATCACGATCGTTAGGCAGCACATGAATGAATGTGAGTGCATCAGATAAAACATGTTGGATACCTTACACTTACACAAGGTTGTGTGTCAATTCTATTTTAACTTAAAAATAAAGTTCACGTGGATTTTATGTACAACATTGACATTCAGTGAAGGATCACTAAACAGTGTAATTAAGAATATTGTGAACACAGACATCCACAGATTAGATTGTCAAGAGTCACTTCCAACCAAGAGCTCTAGGATCCCTGAGCAACTGCAGTAAGGGGCAAAGAGCAAGAAAACATGAAGCCAACTAGGGGAGGTCTGCACCCATCAAAGATGACAGTCTGTTCAATCCACGATGTAAAAAGCAAAATGAAATTGAGCACATAGGATGTGACACAGGTGACCACCAGCATCAGGACAGTGTGGATGGCTCTGGTTGGTGGAGGGCATTGGTGGCAGCTGCGGGGGTGTGAATGTGCTGCAGCCTCTGGTGGTGTCTGTGCAGGTGAAGCACCGTGGAGACGCTGGGCCAGACCACGAGGACAATGAACGTGACATGAGGACATGACCACAAGATGGCAGCTTCAGGCACATCTGGATAGTGGGGACAGAGATGGTCATTACTGAGATGCCCTCAGCAACAGTGGGCAGGAGGCAGAGAAAGTGCCCCTTGTTCCCTGTGGAGGATCTCAGTTTAGAGTCACATCATCATTGGGTGCAGGGACACCTGCAGCAGGGTCTCCAGTCACAGTATTTCCCACTGGGCTGTTTCCTTCACCTCCTACTCTTGTCTGAACTCTGTCCCCAAGTCCCTCACACTGGTCATCTCATGTGACCCAAGGGTGGTCTTCCTGTGCATTCAAGTCCCATAGCACTTGCTGCTCACAGTCTCAGGTGTGTTTACTCTAGAAAATATCCCCAATGGACGCCATGTCTCCCGGCTTAGGTCCTGAGGTCTCCCTCTGTCCATGTGACCGTAACGGACACTATAATTGCCTCTCCATCACCCATCGAGCCCTGTGCTGGAGTCTCTCATGGGACCAGCCTGTCTCCATGTTCTGGATGATGACTGTGGAGAGAAACCTTCCTGGTCATACACACTGGGATTAGGACAAACCAATGATGTGAAAATACAGGGAGATAACATTAAAACTGATCACCTCAATATTCACATGACAGTAAGAAATGTCGATTCATAATTAGATCTTAGAAACCAGCTCCACCAGCCAGTGCACTGGCCTGAAGTTGTCCTTCTGAGACACCACGAGGAACAAGGGGCACAGTCCATTGTTTTCTGCCACTCCTTCTGCTGTGAGTCAGTGCACTGGACACATGGAGCTGCCACTTTATGTTCAGGGGTCATTCAAGCTGAGACAGGGAGATGGGACATCTAGGGCTTTTATATAGTATCCAGCTGTGGCCCCTTGCTGGGAAACAAAAACGCTCACCACCTGAAGTCTAGTCTCCTTCCATCACCACATATATGACCCCCTTTCCTCTCCTCTCCGACCACCCCTCCCTTTCTGGTGACCACCATTCTGTTCTCTGAGTCTATGAGTTTCTTACTATTTGCTTTGTTTATTTCCTTTGTTAATGGGCACTTGGGCTGCTTCCAGAGTTTGGCTATTGTAAATAATGCTGCAATGGACATAAGGGTGCACATTACTTCAAATTAGCGTTTAGGACTTCTTCAGATAAACACCCAAAAGCGGGATCACTGGGTCAACAGGCGGTTC
>VMDR010038290.1:0-10012 GCA_007922815.1 Macrotus californicus | reverse complement strand
ATTCAGGTCCTTTGCACAATTTTTAACTGAATTGTTTTATTTTTGTTGTTGTTGAGTTGTATAAGTTCTTTATAGATTTTTGGAAATTAACCCCTCATTGAATGTGTCATTAATGAATATCTTTTTCTGTTCAGTAGGTTCTTATTGTTTTCTTTTTTTGATGGTTTCCTTTGCTGTGTACAAACTTTTTAGTTTGGTGTAGTCCCATTGTTTATTTCTGTTTTGTTTTTCTTGCCTGAGGATATATATTAGAAAAAATAGTGCTAAGAGTAATATCAGAGATTTTACTACCTATAAAAAACTCAAAGTTTTAAAGCAGTAGCCATAGCCCTGATACTGACTGGGGGTAAAGAGAACTCATTACTCAAATCCAGGCAATAATTTTGAGAGCAGGTATTCACACTCTCATGCAGCTCAGGAGGGTCTGTGGACCTCTAGCCCACTGTCAAAGCAAGGAGGACCATTGCTTCAATGTAGACAGTGCTTTGGTAAAGGAAGGATTGCTGTCCACGTCCTCTGTTCATTGCACCTGAGGTCAGCCTCTCAGGAGGCAGCCCTGATGAGAATAGTTCATGCTAGGAAGGGATTACATATATGGCATTTTACAGAGCATCAGAGTATTCCTGTCCCTTATATTGCCCAGTTTCGAGGTCTCCTAGGTGGAAATACTCCATGCCAGTATTGGGAATTGTTGGTATTGTTCCTGATTCTCCAGCACCCAACTTATTGCTTGATAAAAATGATAGCTCAGAGTGAAAAACCTTTTAGAATGTTTGGCCATATTGGTTGGACTTGAGTTTCTGGTCAATATACTTGTAGATTTGTTATTCATTCCTTTTCCATGCATAAAGTGTTCAGTCAGTCAGTCTGTTTGGTTGCTGCTGGGTCATTGACTACCAGACATTAGAAGGAATTTTGGGGGGCTTCAAAATGTGGAGGAGAATGGCCTCAAGGAGGAAGGAAGACATCCTCTTAGTAGGAAGCATTGTGTCTCAAAGTCATTTCACTTGCATATTAAAAGTGATAACCTCATTTTGGACCACAAACTGGTTAAATTGAAATTCTGTAAAGTAAAAATAACAAGAGCAACAATAATATTTACTATTTTTGAGTGTTGAATATATGAGAGGCCTTTTTGAAATCACTTTATACATTTTAGCTCTTTCAGTGCTCATCATAACAATGATAAATACTATTATTTTTCCACTTCCTAGATGGAGCAATTAAGGCAAAGAGGTTCAGTTACAAGCAACACAGAGAGAGGTAGTAAATGGCATATGCTGCTTCCAGTCTTACATGGGCAACTCTCACATTTAGAGAGCAACAGATTTCCCATAACTGGCTAGACCCCATCCCTGAGACTCTGATCATGGAAGTTTGGGACGGGGCATAAGAATTTGTATTTTTAAGTTCACAAGAAGTGCTGAATGTATTTTCCAAGGTTCACAGTTTGAGAACCATGATTTTAGGTAGGCAGACTCTGGAGTTTACACACTTAACAAATCTGAGGTAAAAAAATACTCCTTGAGAAATTGTGGCACATGTTGCTTTGACTTTTATACTTTGCACTCAGTAGGATTCATGTTTGTGCCCAGGTACAGGTCATTTTCTCACTCACCTCCAAGACCACAAGTATTCATACTGTCCCCAGTCACTTTGTGCACATTTCTCACAACTGTAATGCGATGCTAAATTTTCTTCGTGATTATTCATTCTCAGCATAATTTGTTACAATAGCCTAATGAGCCCCATATCTCATGGACGTCATTCAGTGACTGACTAAATACAAGTATATATAACTAAACAAAAGAGCACTACAAAGATGGGAAAGAATGGCAGCCTTCTGAAATTTACTTCTCATTCTTCATTGGCTGTATGGCTAGTCAGTTAGGGAAATAATTTCCCAGCTTTCCTTGCAACTTGGGGTGGCCATATGATTAACTGCTCCCCAGACGAGATGGGTGCAGCTTTCATTTTATTTTTTTTATTAGGGGTGGGGTAAAATGGTGGGAAAATGGAGACAACTTTATTTGAACAACAATAAAAAAATGATAAAAAAAGAAACTTCCTTGCCTTGGACTTCCTTGTTTTTTCCTTTCTGTGAACTTGGATGTGGACAGGATAGCAACTGGCTTTGGTCTTACAGATGATGACAGTATCCTAGGGAACAGCAGAACAGACAGAGGAACCTGGGTACCTGAAAGACAGTGTGGAGTAGTTTTCCCACCAGACTGGTCCTTACATTTCCAAACTAATTTATGGAAGGAAAACAATCCTTTATTTAAGTCATTGAACTTTAGGATTGTTGTTTTTTGTTATCACCCTTTGCAATAACAAACAAAAATAATAACTGCTGGCATATATTAGTTACCTAAAATTACCCCCAAACTTAGTGACTTAAAAAAAATGTTTTATTATTTTACAGTATCTGTTGGTCAGGAATTTAGGAATATCTTAGCTGGGTGGTTCTGATCCAGAGTCTCTCATGAAGGTGTAGATATGAGAATGGTTGGCGCTGCAGTTATCTGAAAGCTTTCTAGAGACTAAGACATCCCTTTGCAAAATGGCTCACTCATATAGTGACTGGCAGAAGGCCTCGGTTTCTTGCCTCTTTGTAGGGCTGCTTGAGTGCCCTCCCAATATGTCAGTTGGCTTTCCCTAGGGTGAGTGATCTGAGGAAGATCAATGAGGAAACCACGATGCTTTCATGACCTAGTCTTAGAAAGCATACCTCATAATTTCTGCCATATCCTGTTGGTGTACAGGTCAGCCCTACTAAATGTGGGAGGGAGACAGCACAATAGAAGGGTTCACTGGGGTTCATCCTATAAGAGTGCCACCACATGAAACTATCTCCAAGATAAGCTCTTAGCAGTAAGGAGTGAATGGTGGATACAGTATGCTGCCATTTGTTCTGGTTTTATGGATATACATAATACCTGGACACACATACACACATATGTGCTCAGAGACTCTTTCTAAAAAGACATCTAACAAACTCATTGCCTCTGGAGTTGCAGTCAGGGGACTAAGGGTATGGAGTACAAGAGTAATTTCTTTTATATCATTTTGTACAGTTTTATTTATATATTTATGATGTGGACCTGTCCCGCAGTTCTGTGTGTTATGGATGTTTGTCCTATGTCTCTGGACGAATGACGAACAATGAACAAGTTCACATGGACTAAAGAAATCTGGTGGAGAAAAAGGGACGGCGTGATTACTCTCTAAGTGAGAAAGAGAGGATGGGCCTGACCACTCTCTCAGTGAGGGAGAGGGCCCCGACACCTGCCTGGACAGGATTTTATTGATATTCTAGGTAGATTACATCAAGGATGGTCCTCATTTACTATGCACAGGTTCACTTTAGGTGGTTACCATACAAAGGAAAGAATGTTGCTAATCACTTCAAAGATAAAGGTCATTTGCAAATGTAAAGGGGAAAAGTGGTTGAACTGGTTACACCCATACTTGGAAGGTTTAGCATAGATTTTAGGAAGTTACTTTAAAGATATTCAGTAAACATTTGTTGCCTCAATTCAGGGTGAGGGAGTTTTTAGCAAGAGCAAGTCTCAAATCAACCTAGGAGCAATGCATGCCTGATTCCCCACGGGAGACCGATCCGTGGATTTGTCTCCTGCATGCCGAACATGCATCTGACTGTTTTCAGAACAGAGCTGAGCTACATTCGACATTTCCACACAGATAGGTTCCCTATTTATTTATTTGTAGCCAAAGTTTAGTGAAAACATTATTTTTGTTAACAAGTCAAACAATACCAAAATAAAATTTCAACAAAACAAACAAAAATTGTTTTCCAAACCTAGTCCAATATACTACTATTCCGAAAAAAGCAAGCTAATATTAGATTTTGTTCATTTATCCTTAGAATAATAATTCACTATGAGTTAAATAGTATGATTTTTTGATGTAAAAAACAATTTTCCAAAGTGACAGTTTCCTCAAAGTGTTAGAAGCAGAAGTTGGAAATGCAGGAAAATCCATAGAATCATCAACAGCAAATGTGTTCATTGGTGAAAATAGCAGTGAAACATGATGAACTACATATTTCACTTTTATGTCACCAAAGGCAGTTAAAATACTCTGAACTGATGTGGTTTGTAAAGTCTTGAAACAAAGAAGCCCATATCTACAGAATCACAAAGTTGTTTGCAAACAATGAACACACTATGTTGCCTGGAAGGTTTTACTAAAAATTTATTTTAGATTGTGTTCTTTAAAAGAAAAAGAAAACTTTGAATTATCTAGAATAATTAGTTAACAGTAATAATAACAATTCTATATTTAGGATCCAAGGGTTGATGTGGTGACTGGGGTTTATATAAAATGCCTAGGGAAAAGTGGAAGATGGTCAACTTTTTTTTCCATTTGTGACTGTACACAGCCTGTTAGCCAGGTCCATGCATCTCAAATGATCCATAGTGAGCAAAGCTTTTAAAACTTTCTTATCCGTGGTATGATCAATATACAGCTTATGCCACATGTGACTTACTACATAAGTTGGACAACATTCAAAGTAGCCTATTTCCTTTATAACAAGGTAAATCCACTGAATACCTGCTTGGATATCATGGCCATGTCAAATTAATCTGGAAGTTTCTGAAAGCTTACCTTCCACTTCTATATTCATCATGCCCCATACCTGGTCACACAGTTCACAAAAGGCATCACTCACTGGGCCAGACATTGAATGATATTGAGCTAGATCATAGTAAATGGTGGGTGGGACTTGGACCAAATAAAGTCGGGCTGGACCTATTTGTTTCATATACACTGTTGTGGGTTGAATTGTACCCCTGAAAAGATATGTTCAAGTCCTAAACCCTGGTGCATGAGACTATGACCTTATTTGGAAATAAGGCCTCTGCAGACGTAATCAAGTTGAGATGAGATCATACTGGATTAGAGTGAGCCCTAAACCCAATGACTTGTGTCCCCATAAAGAGAGACAGAGAAGGATCTGAAGACAAGAGGAGACACTGGAAAGAAGGCCATGTGAAGATAGAAATTAGAGTTATGAAGTTGCAGGTCAGAGAACACCAAAGATTACTGGCCACCTGGGGAGGACAGGAAGAGACAGGGCAGGGCCCCCCTCCTCTAGAGTCTCCATAGGGAATCCTGCTGACATCTACATTTCAGACTTCTAGCTTCCAGGGAATAAATATGTTCTTTTGACACCAGAATGTGATACTTCATTAACACAGCCATAGCAAACTAATACATATACCAAGAGTGCATTCTGTTGAAAAACACTTTAATATTCATTAGGCTAAAAAAGTTTTTATGGCTAAATAACTTTAACAAAAAAGTAACAAAGTTAAAGATTAATCTCTGTAACATTTCTCAGGGCTTTTGAGGTAAAATTAGCACCTCTTATTGACTAAACTCTCTCTTCCCAGAATATATGTCAAAAAAAGTTAAGCATATTAACTCCTTGATTGACAAAAGTCTATGAAGTTGGGGAATATTGCTCTCCCCATGTCAGAGATGATGAAACTGATGCATAGAATGGTTAGATGATGTAGATTACTGGTGAGGAGTGATGAAGCAGAGACTCAAAGCCTGGCAATGTGGTTCTGGAGCCTGGCCTATCCTGGCATGTCAGGGGCATTGGGGGTCTCTGAGGTCTCCCACAGTGATGGCAGGACATTTTTGTGTGTGGAAGATTTATAGGATGAATGTTCAATGGCAAATGACTGCAGACTTGTTGTTGGACAGACATACTACTGCTGAGAATGTTTTAGGATTCAAGCAGTTTAGATGCCTGGGAAACTAACAGAAGTGATTATTAATGGCCTCCACTGGTACAAACATATTTAGAGAGCTGAACAAGTCATTTTCATATCTAAATATTCCCATTTGGAGCCAACTTTTTTTCTGTAGAATTTGAACTTTGAACAGGGAGGCACACATTGGTTAGTTACAAATACAGCCTGACAAAAGCCTAAGAGTAAAACTCACCCCAGCAAATGGAAGAAAGTGCTAAATCAATGGGCCATAAGAATTGAAAAGAAACTGACTCAGGTGTGAAGAAATGGCATGATTGTGAACCACATCACTTGCCCAGAGAGTGAGATCATTTTATAAAATGAACAACACAAAAGGGATCAGGGAGACCCAACACACAGGTCATAAACTGTTAGAAAAGGGAAGGAGAGTGAGATGTGTGCAGTCAGAATCATTTCAAAGTCCGCTATTGAGAGAAGTAGGGATGATGACAAAGGAGTAAACAATTATGCTTATTGGTATCTGAAAGTCAAGATGTTTCCCACTCTCAGATGATGACCTTGCTGCTTATTTCACTGAGAATCTGGGAGCAACCAGAAAACAATGCCCTCATATTTCCAGCCCAGAGCTACCCCAGCCTGCAGCTCACCCATTTTTCTTTTCCTCCTGATTCAAAGGAGGTGTTCTGTCTCATACCTGGTCCTTCCATCTATGCAACAGATGCCATTTCTTCTCACCCACTCTAGGACTTTCTTCCTGTGACCTTCATCTTTCCCTTGTGTGTTGTTGTTGTTGTTATTACTATTATTATTATCATTATTATTTACTCTCTACAGGATCACAGCAATTATATTATAACCATACTGAAATTATTTTTCTCTTTAAAATGCTTTCCCTAGTCCCTCTTTCTCCCTCATCCAGAATCACATTTCTCTTCTTCCCCTTGAGCACAACTGAAGAATTCTTCATCCTCCTTTTTACCACTTCTTTATGTCCAATCTATCTTGACAACACTCCAATCAGGTTTCTTATTCAGACCATTCCATCAAATTATTCTTGTCAAGCTGACAAACATGCTGTCTGGGCAAATCTAACAATTACCTTACCTTTCTGTCCTCATCTTACTCAATCTCTCAGCACATTGACATGACCGATTACCTCTATGAAACTCTTTCTTTACTGGATTTCTAGAATGCCAAACTCATCTGGGTTTTTTCTGTTCACTGGCAGCTTATTTTCAGCTCCTCTGCTGGGTTCTCTCTCTTTTGACTTTGAAATATTAAAGCTCAGTCCTTCTCCTCTATACTTGCTCCCTTAGGGTTTTCATCAAGTCCTATGGCCTTAAATTCCATCTGCAAGTTACTGTTTCCCAAATTTGTATCTTTAACTTTGATCTTTTCCCTGAGCCCTAGGCTCATATACAGAATTGTTTCCTTAACTTCTGCTTTTAGCTAATAGGTACCTAGCGCATAGTCTGTCTAAAAAAGAGTTCTTAATTTCCCTTTCTCTCTTCCCTCATACCTGTGCATGCAGACTGGGTACTTTAAAAGTGAATGCTGAGATGGAGTTTGGTGATCAGTGGGTTTATTAGGGGTCAACCTTTCTTGATGGGAAGGTGGAGGGGGATGAGAAACAGTGTTGAGAGAAGAGAGAAGTTTTGTTTTGAGGCAGGCCCAACAAAGTCTTGGCTTCCCCCATGGAGAGTTCTGGAGTACACATGACCCATTAGAGTTTTTCTAGGTTGGACCCAGCCTTTACCAGTCACTGAATGTGGGCTGTCCTCAGAAGGGTACACTCCTACATGAGGTAGCTCTCTGCAACTGAGAATACCCTGAAAGTACTGACATACCTCTGACTAGTGTCTTTGTCATCACTAGAACCACTTTGCATCACCTAACAGTTTCCTAGAGTATGTCACCTCTGTGTCTTAGTTTAATATGCATCCCACTGGGAATCCAGGAATTATGCTACTTTGAGATATTTTAACCCAGTCTAGAAGTATTATTTGTATAACATTAGGACATCACTTTCTACACTCATTTTGTAGTAATTACATTTGTGATCTCCCCAATGCCACTACCTGCTCTTATTTTATTCTAAAGATATTTTTAAAAGGCCCATTTACAATGTGGAAGCTTTGCAATTATGAGGGTCATATGTCCAGAAATAAATATTCAATCTGTGTATACAGACAAGTGAACATTGAATGTAAGAAATTAATTCTGTACAGGGGCCGCTTCATGTATAAGCTAGAATTGATTGAGGATCTTTCAGCTTACGTTTTACCCTAAGTATGCTTGGTTGTTTGAAATAAAATAATTAAGAAACTTTGTAGGGACATGTATATAAGGAGATTCTGTATTTTCTGAACGGTGAATTTTGAGAAAAATACCATGACTTATATTCAAGCACATATGTTATTTCAAACTAAGTAAAAACCAGATAGAACTGTCACAGTGGTTGAAGGAAAACTTACTCTATATACAAAAGTCAACTCCTTGAAGGCCCACAAAACAAACCTCTTTTCTTTAAAGCAGCACATCTTGAGAAAATCCTGCATTTCTGTTTCACCTCTATTTCATTTTGCACATAAAGCTCCTCTTGAAAACACAAGGACCTCATGGAACAAGTGACGGAACCTTAATTCAAAGCATAGACATTATTATGCTACAATACATGGGCCTAAGAAACCAATTTCATATTTTATAACCTGATTTTAGAAAAGTTGGCCTATCCTCTTGTTTTCTGGGGTTAGTTTCCTTGTCCGGGACACTTAGTCTGTCTTCTGAAATCAAGAATAATAATGAGTGTGCCTGATGGAACTCTTGCTCTCATCACAGGACTCAAGCCCACACATGTACATTTCTGTTCCTGTGGAATTTATGGGCATTTCTGCTACCTCACAATTTGTCAGAACCTCAGAAACAGATGAATATAGAATTGAAAGTTGAACATGTAGAGAAGACATGTTACCAATTAGTAAGTTATATTTTTTAAAAGTGCAACAAATGAAAAACTTTTAAGCCATTCCATATCTTTTAAAGATTTCTGTCAAAAGTGATATTATTTTCTGTTTCATTCCTGCTCCTTCTCCAAGATCACTATGCGTCCTATTTTATTTAAGTGTTACTGAACACTTAAATAAAGGTAGTATCACAAATAGCAATTGATAGGAAAGTTTATCTTTCTTCTATGATCTCCGAAGAAGGTCTGAGTCACACGGACCAGGACATGGACCAGCATAAGGTGTGACTGGGAGTCACCACTGAACAGCCACTTCACATGACTCTCTTCCCACTTTGTTTCTCTCCCATAACACCTTTTGGTAAAAAACTAAAATCCCAGTCATCACTACAAAACAACTCAAAGAACATCGACTATTATTTATTGACTATATATTGTTTCTGGGTGCTTTTTCTAAACTATCTTCTATGAAGTGAATATTATAATTAAACCCATTTTCCAGATTAAAAAAAACCCCTGAGGCTTAAGGAAGTGAAAAAAATCATAGACAAAGCTATTTGAGTGGAAGGCATAGGCTATTTGCCAAATCCACACTCTTAACCTCTGCACTTTGCCCTGTGCTCAGAGCTAAAATACACTCAGCAGATTTACTCTTCCAGGCACCCTATTTTCATGACAACACAATGGATGCCCAGGGAGGTAGTGTGATTCATTTCAGGTTACACAATAGTTGACCAAGATCATAGCCTGGATCTTTCTCATTTAAGTTTGATGGTCCAGGTACACTCTTATGTTATCTCCAACATAATTAGGATTATGTAAAATAAGGGACTAATTGCTCACACTGGCTTTTTTTTTCATTTTGTGTGCTTTTATTTAAACCACAAATATGACAAATACTTGTGAAAGGGAATACTAAATGTTAACATCTCTTCCATGACATGAAAATTATATCCCTCCTATCACCACCACTCCAGCAACAAGCCAACAGAAATTGCTTAAAGCACGGGAGAAATTTCAGACTTCAAGTCAAGTTGCTACTGTTTTTAATAAGCAGGGGTAAAAAATTTCAAAAAATAATGAAGGTTGCAAAAGACATTGGTGGACAAAGATTCTGCTACTAGAATAAATTCTGTAGTCTCCACTCCTTAATGCATTTTAGAATGCCAATATCAGGGATAAAGAGAAAATTCTGCAAATAATTATATTCTTCTTTATGTTTATCTTTTTTCTTTTCTGCATTTTCTTTCTTTTTAAAAAGATTTTATTACTTTATTGCTGTTCAATTACAGTTGTCTGC
>VMDR010038289.1:0-10014 GCA_007922815.1 Macrotus californicus | reverse complement strand
TGCTTTCTGGAATTGTGTGTCTATTCCTTCACAAAGTTAGGGAAGTTTTTTGTCATTATTTCTTTAAAGAAGTTCTCAATCCCTTGCTCTCTCTCTTTTCCTTCCAGAACCCCTATGATGCAGATGTTGTTATGCTTCATGTTTTCCCAAAGGTTTCCTAAACTGTCCTCATGTTTTAAAATTCTTTTTTCTTTTTGCTACTCTGATTGGGTGTTTTTTTCTACCTTGTCTTTCGAATAATTGATTTGAGTCCCTGCTTCATCTAAACTACTGTTTATTCTTTCCAGTATATTCTTTATTTCAGATATTGCATTCTTCATATCTGACTGATCCTTTACTATGGTTTCTATGTCCTTTTTCATGCTGTTGAGCATCCTTATAATCATTACTTTGGTCTTTATATCTGATAAGTTGCTTGCCTGCATTTCATGTAGCTCTTCTGGAGAATTCTCTTGTTATTTCATTTGGGGCTTGTTTCATTGTCTTCCCATTTTGGCTGCCTCTTGTGTTTATTTCTATGCATTAGGTAGGTCTGCTATGACTTGTAGTTTTGGTAGGGTTGCCTTATGTAGTAGGTGTCTTGTGAGATCCAGTGATGCAGTCTCCTTGATCACCTGAGCTGGGTGCTCTAGGAATGTTCCTTTGCACCTGTGTTGCCCACCTACTGTAACTGAGTCTTGATTGCTATTGTCTCATTTGTGTGTGGGATTGACTCTCAGGCTGGCTTATTGTGAGGCTCAGGCTCAGTCCTCATACAGAGTGCAAGCTGTTGTGCAGGGGCTGATCACATGAAGTGGAATTTGCCTCAGCAGGATTTTATGGCTTTCAAGATTTCTCTGTGGATATGCTGCTTGTGGAGCTTATTTGATTCTGTTCTGTTTTTGTCTGAAGCTGACCACTGGGTGTGTTGATTCTGGAACTCTTTGGAAAGACTCTGATGCACACCTTTGTCAGACACTGCCAGTGTCTGGCTCTGTGCAACTTGTTTGGAGCTATCAGTAATTCACAGCTTGTGGCTCTTTCTGCTGGGCCTGGGTCATGCAGAAAAGACTAAGTTACACAGCAAGGTCATCTTTTACCTGCACCCAGGGCGGGTCAACGAAAGTCTCAAAGTGCTGAGATATCCGCCTCCACCTGTAGGCTGCCTATTAGGTTTAGTCACTAAAACAGTCTCCAACTGTACTCCTCAACAGGGCTTAAGCTCCACAGGATGGAGCAAGAGAGAGTCCTGTGGGTGGGCCTATTTCTTTTTCCCTGGCTGATGTTGCATGGAGAGCCATGCTCTGCTGGAGAAAGCCCCTGACTTTTCTCACACAGTTCTAGTCTACTCTGGCTGTGCACAGGAGCCCAGGGTAAGTGGCTGCAAATAAAATTTTTTGAATTGGCCCTTTAAGAGAGTGACTATGGCTGTAGCCATCTCTCCCTGGTGGACAGAAACCCCGCTGCTTGTCACAGATGGATATTATGTGGACACCTTTCCTGTTTCTGGTGCTCTGGGCTGGGGATCCCTGTCGTAGTCCCATCTAGCAGGACCACGTGTTGTTGTGGAATGCATGTCCTATATCCTCAGACAAGTGACGAACAAATTCACACAGACTAAAGGAATCCCGTGGAGCAAAAAGGGATTTGATGGCTGATCTCTCAGAGAGAAAAAAGCCCTCACTCCTGCCTCGACAGGCTTTTATTGATATTCTAGGTACATTACATCCAGGATGGTTCTCATTAACTATGCACAGGTTCACTTTGGGTGGATACCTTTTACAGATAACAAAGGAAAGAATGTTGCCAGTTGCTTCAAAGAGAAAGGTCATTTAGAAATGTAAAGGAGAGAAAGCTGGGATGTTTACATTTGTACTTGGGAAGTCTAGCACAAGTCACACTTCTAGCACAAGTAAACTTCTGCTGTCTCCATCCCAGGTGAGGGTTTTTTTGCAAGAACAAGTTTCAAAGTGGCCTACAGACAATGCAGGCCTGATTCCCTACGGGAGACCTATCCATGCATGTCACCTGCATGCCACGTGCGTCTGGACTGCATTCAGAACCAGAGCTGAGCCACAGGTCACATCACCACGGATAGGTTCCCCATAGATCCCGGCTTTGGGTATAGATCCCACACTTCTCAGGGGGAACTCCCCTGCAGATGAGATGTACCTCCAAAACTTCAGCTGCTACCCATGGGAGACCAGCTAGCCCTCTCGTACCTCCGCATTTCCTACCAATCTCAATGTGGCTTCTTCTATGTGTCCTTGGTTATAAGGCTTCTCTCTAGCTAGTCTTCAGTTGATTATTTGGGATGATTTTTCTATAATTTAGTTGTAATTCCAGTTTGGTCCTGGGAGGAGGTTAGAGTAGCTTCCACTGAAAACACTGCCATTGTGATCTCTGCCTCTTTTTCCTTTGAATATCTACTCCCTTATTCATTAAGCCCTCAGGACAATGAGGTTTTGGCTAGCATCAAATAATCTTAGGCACAAAGCATTGGGTCTGTTGACTAAAGAGACAAACTTTCAATCAAACTAAAGATAACATCTAAGCCTCAGTTGTGTTTCATCTCCAGAGGCAGAAAAATGGCCAAACCCAGATGAGCTTTGAATTTTTTAAAGGGCTTTAAAAATCTAATGCTACCTAGTTGATTCCTTTATTTTTTAACATTTGATTTTATATAGCTTATATTTTCAAATATTTATTTAAAATTTATTTTTAAATTAGAAGTGAAATCAATATTATATTAGTTTTAGGTATATAATATAGTGATTAACATTTATATGACTTACGAAATGATGACCACAATAAGTCTAGTAACCATCTATCACTGTACAAAGTTATTACAATATTATTGACTGTATTCTCTGTGTTGTACACTACATCCCTGTGACTTATTTGTAATTGGAAATTTCTACCTCTTACTTTCCTTCACCTTTTTTGTCCAACACCTTTACCCCCACCCCTCTGGCAACCATCAGTTTATACTCTGTAAATCCATGAATCCATTTCTTTGTTCATTTGTTTTGTTTCTTAGATTTCACATATAAGTGAAATCATATAGTTTTTATCTTTCTGTGCCTGACTCATTTCACTTAGCATAACACTCATCCATGTTGTTGCAAATGGCAAGATTTCATTCATATATATAGAAAAATAAAATAGTCTGTCCAGAAAGTATCAAGCCAGCCATGTAATATGAAAAAGAGACATTTATTGAAGAAGATACAAGATACAAGAAATATTGTACATAGGACAATGGCACTTCAGTCACCTTCAAAGTAGGCACCTTGGGACCTCACACATAGTTTTCCCAATTGCCATCAAATGCCCTATCGTATTTTCCTGAATCTTATCGACAGCATGAAATCTCTTTCCTTTCAAAGGACTGACTAGTACAGTGAAGTCGTCATTGTTCATGCACATGCATTCCAACCCACTCTCCTTGGCTGCCAGGTTACACTGATATTGTAGAAACCGTTCTTGTTATATTAACAATGGCTGGACTTTTTCTGGACCAATCTTTCCAGAAATATATATACGTGTGTGTGTGTGTGTGTATGTGTGTATAAAATCATCTTCTTTATCTGTTGATGGGCATCTAAGTTGTTTCCATATCTTGGCTATTGTAAATGATGCTGCAATGAACATAGGGGTGTTTATATTTTTCCAAGTTAGTGTTTTGGATTTCTTCAGATAAGATACCCAGACGTGGGATTGCTGGGTCAAATGGTAGTTCTAGTTTTTATTTTTTGAAGAATCTTTGTACTGTTTTCCATTGTGACTGCACCAATTTACAATCCTGCCAACAGTGCATGAAGGTTCCCTTTTCTCCACATCCTCACCAACACCTGTTACTTGTTGAGTTTTTGATGATAGTCAATCCAACAGGTCTGAGGTGTTATCCCATTGTGATTTTGATTTGCATTTTCCTGATGATTAGTGATGTTGTGAATCTTTTTGTGTGTCTGTTGGCTATCTGTATGTCCTCATTGGAGAAGTGTCTATTCATGTCCTCTGCCCTTGTTTTAATTTTTATTTATTTTTTGATGTTGAGTTATATGAGTTCCTTATATATTTTATGTATCAACCCCTTATTTGATATATCATTTGTAAATATCTTCTCCCATTCAGTAGGTTGCCTTTTTGTTTTATTGATGGTTTCCTTTGCTGTGCAAAATGTTTTTAGTTTGTTATAATTCCATTTGTTTATTTTGGCTTTTGTTTCCCTTGCCTGAGAAGACATATCCAAGAAATATATTGTTAAGACTGATGTCAAAGTATTTACTGCCTGTGTTTTCTTCTAGGAGTTTTTTGGTTTCAGGTCTTACATTTAAGTTTTTAATTCATTTTGTAGCTTATTTTTGCATGTGGTGTAAGATAGTGGCCTAGTTTCATTTTTTTGCTTGTATCTATCTCGTTTTAGTTGATTTCTTTCTTGATTGTATTTATCAACTTGCTAATATATTTTATAAATTTAATGTCTTCATTTTTTGCTTTCACTACATCTGATCAATATTTTGAAAATATTTGTTTTATTTATTGAGGGCTGTAGAATTTTTTTAAAGTTAGTATAACATATAACTTTCCATATACATTAGAATTTGGCCTCAGAACAATTACAGTAGAGAGTATACCATAGACTCAATATCCTATGGCCACTGGGCATCCTGGAATTGATTTAGCCATTTCTGTGGGCATGAAAAATACCCAAGGGCCCCATGCACTGAAGAAGTGACAGTAACTGTGTGAAACGGAACTTCCCAGAGGATACATTTACAATAAGAAAACCAAGAACACGGAAAGAAGGGCAAGAGGTGAAAGTGGGCATTTTTTTCTAACATCTCTCATGTCTAAGAGGCAAAATTTCTCATAGACTTGTAGATATCTATTTTTTGCTTCCCTAAAATTGATGAAAAATTTAAAAAATCTGTAGTTGTATTTATTCTCAAGGTACTGTAGATTGGGTAGCAATACTATCGTCCCATCAAACACCCAAAAAGAACTAGCTAGAGAGGAAACACAGCACTGGGGGAAGCAAAGTCAAGGGACACAGTGTTTTAAAAAGAGTAGACAGATGTGTTTTCCTTCCTTTCCCTTGTAAATCAAGTTCCTTGCTGCCATATCATCATTATGGTCCTAGGGAAGATGTGGGGAAAAGGTGAGTGAAAAAGAAGATGCCTGGCAGGAAGAAAGATGAAATAAAGCACTCAGGTTAGAAGAGTCACTGGGAGAGAGAAGAGGGCCAGATATGGGGGACACCAGAGGCCACAGTTGGTGTTCTGGCTCCCTGCTACAGGCCAGAATCCTTGGGGGTGGGAGATAAGTTGATGCAAAAACTGGAAGCTATGAGGGCCTGTGCTCTGGCCTCTTGTGGGAATTCTGGAAGGAGACTGCTGTACAGGATGGCTCCAGGTCTCCACAAGTGTGCTGTAGCTGAGTAGTAGGGCCAACCAGGCATAGTCATGCATCAGAAGATGGAAGGAGTTTAATGTAAGGCGTTACTTACTATGGGAGGAGTGAAAAAGAGAGTTGTGTGGGTGTCCATTGGGTTGACCATGGAGAATCTTGGAAGGAGTGATATGAGCCTGCCCTAGAGGTTGTAAGGGAACAGCTTCATCCAGGAGGGCAGAGGGTCATGATCTTAGGTCTTAACAGTATTGACAGTTCCTGCAGATCTGAGGAATTAACCTCTTTCTGGCTTTCTGAGTGAGACTTGAGGGGTCTGTAGTGCTTGTGAGAACTGAGGTAAGGCCCAGTTAGCCAGGGAGAGCCTCTTGCCCATGAGCAATAAAGTGCCCCTCATTGGTGTCCACCAGAGCCCAGGTACTGATTCACACCAGCCACCTGACCAGAGAGGCCACTGAGAACTCACAGAGCTGTTTTGACAGCAAGATGAGACAGTGTGACTGTGCATTCAAGATTTACCCAGCTGCTTACTGAGCAGGATGGAGGTTTGTGAGGAAGTTTGGATGAGCCCATGGAAATGCAGAAACTGCCTTTTTTTTTTTTTTTTTGGTGCAGTTATGTAGTACCATCTGGGTTTTTAACCCAGTTGCAGGAGAAAAACCATTCATTTATTGACAGTTAAGTGTCCACTTGCCATTGTTCAAATCAGAGATTGTGTAGTAGAGGCCTGGTGGCTGGTGCTGACATCCAGGTATGGATGGATATAAGTGAGGGGTCTCCTGAGCATTCCTTCTGGCTGTCTCTGAGATACCCACAGCCAGCTAACAACGAGGGAAGGGCTGCGGCACCCCACTTCTGGGATTTTAGCCATGGTCCCGGATTGTGGACCCAAATAGGGGGCTAGACTAAAGGATAGCTATTACTACAAGTATTTATCTGGGGGTTTTGTTGTCCTTGGGCTTTTGTTTCACCTTCTGTTGAAATTTGTCATCCCAGTAGACCCACAAAACCACCATCTAATGTTCAAATTTCTTTAAGAGCTTAATTAAGTAACGACAAACATAAAGTGAGCTTGGCATTTCCTCTGCTCCACAGAAAAACAGCAGTCATCACCCCCAACCCCCACCTCAGTGAGGGGAGCTGCAGTTTTCATTTGCTTTTCTTTAAAAAAAAAAAAAGAGCCCTAGGGAGCCTGACAGACCCTAAGAGGAGAAGCTTTGAGTTTTCAAGGCATGAAAGGGAAAGAAAAGGCAAAAGAAAATGGAATGAGAAACTTCATGATATCGGGCATATTTTTCTTTGAAAATGAGTCAAAAACCTTCATGGTTCAGAGGACATTCCTAGGGTGTTGACACTTCTCTATCACACTGCAAATGTTGGTTCTTATTTATTAAATGGATATGAAATTGCTAAAATGAACCTTTGTTTTTGTCCTCTGTTTCATTCCTTTCATGTTCCCTCAACTCATTGGGAGGATTTTCCCCCCTTTCTGGCTCACAGCCAGAGGAACTAGGGCAACTTCTCACTGAAAGAATGTGGTTTCTGCTTTTGGTTGCAGGTATTGCCTACTTTAAATATTTACTTAACTGTCTTCATTAGGGTGTAAGAGGACCATGCTCCTAAGCAGTGCTTTACATTTCTGTCCTCAAATGTCAACACACTTGAAAACAAACAAGGAAATTGTTTTGGAAGCTGCTATCTACTTGACCTTTATCTGAATAGTAAGACATATCCTGGCTGAGCATATTTCTTCTTAGTAAGCTGAAGCAGTTTGTGTGTGTGTTGTGTATGTGTTCTGTTAAAAGGAAATTCCATCACTTTTCACTTTTTTTCCTTGTAGATCGTAGAATCACTTTCATTCCCAGAGCTTCACTTTGGTTCCCTGTGTCAACATTGATCTCTATGTACTGGTTTTTTGTGGTATAAAACTAGCTGTGCCTCTGAGGTGATGTGTTTTTTTAACTCAAAATAACTTTTTAGTGGTTGCCCTAGAGTTGGCAATATACATTTTAAACTAACCTAAGTCCACCTTCAAATATCACTGTACCACTTCACATGTATTACAGGTACCTTACAGAAGCATTTACCACATCCTGCCTCCCATCCCTTAACACTATTTGTTTTTCATTTCACTTTTTGTATGCTGTATAAATGAATACATTGTTCCTATTATTATTTTATAAATATTTTTAGATGAATTAAGAATAAAAAAGATCTTATTTTACCTTAATTTCTTCTCTGATGCTGTTCAGTTCACTATGTGAACCCATATTTCTGACTTATATTATGTTCCTTCTGCCTTAAGAACTTATTAGCATTTTTTGCAGTGCAAATCTAAGAAAGTCTTTATTTCTCCTTCACTTTTGAAACATAATTTTGGTGGTATAGAATTCTCAATCAGTGTTTTTTTCTTTCAATACTTTAAATATTTTATTCTGCTCTCTTCTTGCTTGCATAGTTTCTTCTTAAAAGTCTTCTATAATTCTAATCCTCATTCCTCTTTAGGTAAGGTGGGTTCATGGCTATCCCACGTGCAACCCTTCCTGCTTCACTGCCTTGACCCCGGGATTCTTGCAAGATCTTCTGTTTTTTGCAGCTTGTATATGATTTGCCTAGGTATGATTTCTGCTTGTTGTTCTCTGAGCTTCCTGGATCTGTGATTTGGTGTTTTCTGTCATCAAGTTTGGAATGTTCTAGGCCATTCATTACTTGGAATGTTTCTTCTCCATACTTTCTCCTTTCTCCTTCTGGTATTCTAGTTATATGAATATTAAACCTATTGTAGTTGCCCCACAGTTCTTGGATGGTCTTTTACTTTTTCTCCCATTCTTTTCTCTCTTTGAATTCAGTTTGGAAAGTTTGTATTGACCCACCTTCAAGCCCACTGATTCATCCCTTGACTGTGCCTGTCAAAGCATTCTACATTTCTATTACAGTGCTTTTATTTTATTTCTAGCATTTCCTTTTGATTCTTTCTTGGAGTTTTCATCTCTGCTTACATTATGCATCTCTGCTTGCATATTGTCTACTTTCCTCATTAGAGCTTTTAACATATTAATCATACTTATTTTATTTTGCCTGATAATTTCAACATCTGTGTCATATCTAAGTCTCATTCTGAGTATTGCCTTGGGTTTTCTGAGCTTCTGGAATCTTTAAATGTATTTTTCCAGTATATTTGGGAAACTTTAAGCAATATTTTTTCAAATATTATTTCTTGCCCCATTCTCTCTCTTCTTACCTGGAGTTAAGTGGAAAAGAACCAATCAAAACAGCAGGGGGGAAAAAAAGAATCCAAAAAAATGAGTTTAAGGGACTTTTGGGGACAACATCAAGTGTACTAGCTTTACATTGTAGGGGTACCAAAAGGAGAAGAGAAAGAAAGAAATTGAAAATCTATTTGAAGAAATAATGACTGAAAACTTTTTAAACCTGGTGAAGAAAATAGACATAAAAATTCAGGAAGTGTAAAGAGTCCCAAACAAGAGGAGCCCAGAGAGGCCCATACTGAGGCACATTGTAATTACATGCCAAAGGTTAAAGACAAAGACAGAATCTTAAAAGCAGCAAAAGGAAAGCAGTTACCTACAAGGGAGCTCCCATAAGATTGTCAACTGATTTCTCAACAGAAACTCTGCAGGCCAGAAGGAATTGGTGCAAAATATTCAAAGTGATGAAAGGCAAGGACCTACAACCAAGATTATTCTATCTAGCAAAGCTATCATTTAGAATTGAAGGACAGATAAAAGCTTCCTAGGAGAAAGCATCCCAGACAAGAAAAATCTAAACGAGTTCATCACCACTAAACCAATGTTACAAGAAATGCTGGGAGATACTTCCTGAAGAAGAAGAAGAAGAAGGAGGGGAAAAAGAAGAAATATGAATAAGAAAATAATACCCAAAGGAAAAAAAATCTCACTGACAAGGGCAAACATAATAAAAGCAATGGATGAACCAAAACTAAAGTTAGTACAAAGGTTAATAGGCAAAAATAGGAAGATCGTGTGTAATTACAACAGTAAATTAAGGGATATACACAAACACATGCACACACACACACACAAGAAGTAAAAAAATAAAATGACCAAACATGTTGAGAGGGTGAGTAAAAATGGTGGTAGTGATTATAGAATATGTTCAACTTAAAACCATCAACTTAAAATATACTGCTGTAAACATAGCTTGGTATATATGAAGCACATAATAACCAGAAACCAAAAATCTACAAGAGATATACAAGAAATAAAAAGAAAGGAATGCAAACACAACAATACAGAAAATCATCAACATAGAAGAGAGCAAGAGAATAAGAAACAGAATTACAAAAGCAATCAGAAAACAAGTAATGAAATGGCAATAACTACATATCTATCAATTAATTTAAATGTAAATAGATTAAATGCACCAATCAAAAGACAAATGGCGGAGGGGGGCCAAGATGGAGGCATAGGTAGACACACTGTGCCTCCTCGTACAACCAAAAGAAGGACAACAACAAATTTTAAAACAAAAAACAACCAGAACTGACAGAAAATCGAACTGTATGGAAGTCCGACAACCAAGGAACTAAAGGAGAAACTTTCATCCAGACCGGTAGGAGGGGCGAGACGGGCGGAGAGCACT
>VMDR010038288.1:0-10017 GCA_007922815.1 Macrotus californicus | reverse complement strand
GGTGGAGGGGGGATAAAGGGGGGGAAATTGGGAAAACTGTAATAGCATAATCAATAAAAATACTTAAAAAATATGTACACTACAAAACTACTTGAGATAATAAATAAATTCAGCAGAGTTGCAGGATACCAGTTAACACGAAAATCATCAGCAATTAATGATGAAAAAAATTACAAAACAACTCTAATTATAATAACATTTAAAAAATAAAATATGTAGGAATAAATTGAACCTCAGAAGTATAGATATTGCACACAAAAAACTATACAATATTGCTGAAATTTAAAAAGACCTAAAAAATGAAAAGATATTGGAAATCCATGGTCATGAATTGGAAAGCTTAATATTGTAAGATGTTAAGACTACCCAAAGCAATCTACAGATTCAGTGCAATTTCTGCCAGTGGCAGAAATAGAAAAGCCAATCCTCAAATTCATATGAAATTGGAAGGGACCCTGAATAACCAAAAGAATATCAAAAAAGAAGTTGAAGAACTTGTACTTCCCAATTTTAACTTACCGCAAAGCTACAGTAATCAAAACAGTGTGATATAGGCATAATAATAGACATACAGGTCAAATGAACAGACTTTAAGTGCCCAGAAATGAACCCATGCATCTATGGCCAGTTGATTTTGACCAAGACACCAAGACTGTTCAGTAGGGAAAAGTATAGTCTCTTCAACAAATTGTGTTTGGAAAACTGAATGTACACATGAAAAATAAATAAATTTGGACTTCTGCCCCATACAACTTACAAAAATTAATTCAAAATGGATCAAGTATTTAAATGTGAGAACTAAAACTATAAAACTTTTGGAATAAAACAGGTAAGTCTTAATAACTTTGGATTTGGCAATGGTTTCCTAGATATGACAATGAGACCATAAGAAAAAAATAGCTAAATTGGACTTTATCAAAATTAAAAATTTTTGTGCATTAAAAGGATTATCACGAAAGTGAAAAGAGAAACTATTTGAAAAATTTATATCTAATATGGGTCTAGTATCCAGAATATATCAAGAACTCTTAACAACTCAACAATACAAAGTTAAAAGGCCCCATTAAAAAAAATGAGCCAAGGATTTGAATAGGCACTTCTCCAAACAAGATAGACAGATGCCAAGAAGCACATGCAAAGATACCAACATTAGTCATCAGGGAAATGCAAACCAAAACCACAATGAGATATCATCACTTTACACCCACCAACACACAATAAAAAAGACGGACAATAACAAGTGTTGTCAAGAAAGTAACCAAACTGGAACCTTTACACATTGCTGGTGAGAATGTGAAATGATACAGCAACTTGGCAAAAACAGTTTAGGGATTCCTTAAAAAGTTAAATATAAAATTACCATATGACCCAGCAACTCCACTCTTAAAAGAATGTACCCAAAAGACGTGAAAGCAGATACTTAAACAAAAACTTGTACACAGCCCTGGCTGGTATGGCTCAGTGGATTGAATGCCAGCCTGTGAACCAAATGGTTGCTGGTTCTACTCCCAGTCAGGGAACATGCCTGGGTTGCAGGCCAAGTCCCCAGTGGGGGACACACAAGAGGCAACCACACATTGATGTTTCTCTACCTCTCTTTCTCTCTCCCTTCCCCTCTCTCTAAAAGTAAATAAGTAAAATCTTTTAAAAGTAAATGAAAATTTGTATACAAATGTTCATAGCAGCAATATTTACAACAGCTAAAGCATGGAAACTACCCAAATTTCTATCAATAGATGAATGGATATACAATATGTAGTATATCTATACAATGAAATATATTCAATGAAATATTATAAAAACTAAAATACTAATAACATAATACAACACAGATAATCTCAATTTTTGAAAGAAGCAAGACACAAAAGCTCACATACTGTATGATTCCATTTATATGGAGTATCCAGAATGGGTAAATTTCTAGAGACAGAAAGCATATTGGTAGTTGCCAGGGTCTGGAGAGATAGGGGAAATGCAAGGGACTGCTCATGGGGTTTCCTTTTGTGGTGATGACAATATTTTGCAATTAGATAATTAGCTAATGTACCAAATGCCACTGAATCGTACACTTTAAAAAGGTAAATTTTATCTTTCATAAATTTTATCTCAAAAACAAGACTTCATAACCTAGTCTAAGCATGAAACAAACATCAGACAAATTTGAGTGAGGACTGTTCTACAAAATACCTGAGCCATGCTCCTCAGAACTGTCCAGATGACCAAACACAGGAAAATAAGGGGACTGTCACTGCCAAGAGGAGCCAGACACATGACAACTAAACATAATGTGGTACCCAGGACAGGGTCCTGGGGGGGAAAGACAAGTAAAAACTAAGGGAATCTGAGTAAACTATGAACTTTAGTTCTTAAGAATGTTTCAATATAGGTTAGTTAATTGTAAGAAATGTACAGTGCAGCCTTGGCCTGGTAGCTCAGTCGTTTAGAGCATCACCGTAGCACACCAAGGTTGCAGATTGGATCCCCTGTCAGGGCACATACAAGTCTCAACCAATGAATGCATAAGTGAGTGGAACAACGAACTGATGTCTCTCTCTCTCTCTCTCTCTCTCTCTCTCTCACTCTCTCTCTCCCTTCCTCTCTCTTTCTCTCTGAAATCAAGAAATAATTTTTTTTAAATGAATCATATAACATGTTAATAATAGAGAAAAATGGGTGCAAACCTTAGAACCAAAGACTGTTGTAAGATATTAAAGTTTGTTAACAAATCCTCTGGATAATGTTAGTCTCTTTGTTTTGGTAGGCAAACACACTTGTCAGGTTTGGACAGCCAGTCCTGACTCACTCTCTGGGGATGCTGATTCCAATGTCAATTCAGATGGCAAAGCCCTTCCCATGCTCCGTGACTGCTCAGGCTTGTACTACTCTGGGATTCGTCTGGAAGTTCTTGGCTTGTTTTAGGTTGTATTTCAGTTTCCAAAACCTTTGCTAGATGCTTCTTTGGATCTCTTCCACATGTGTGCAACTACAGGGTGAAGTTAGGATTTTTATTGGCTCATTCACAGAGTAAGGGGATGCCTGTCTCCAGCTCCCCTCTCACCTGGATCTCCCCATACTCTCTGCTTACCAGGGTTCCTCTGGCCAGAAAGACAGGTTATTTACTTCAGTTTTAGGTGCATATGCTGTGGTGGTAGGAGCTGTATTGCTTTGTGACAGAGGCTGGCCTTGGGGCAGAGATAGAAAAATAAGAAAACACGAAAGATAGAAAAGTGGATTCCTCCCAAACTGATAGGCTCACAAGGACCCTTTTCCTTGTCCTGCTAGAAAATAAGCAGGGTGCACATGGAGTTTGTGCTGTCTGCTCTCAGGAGTTCTGTCTGTGACCCACCCTTTAGGTCAGAGCCAAGAGATGAAGGGGAAAAAATGAGTAATCTCACTGCTGTGTGTGTCATTCTTCAAGTTTTGACTTCCTTTCCTAAATTGCCTACTCTTGTTTACTTTTCGGAGTCCTGAGATAGTTATTTGTTTGTAAAAGTCTTTCCAGAATTTTTGGCAGTAATTAGTGGAGGAGATCGGCACCTAGAGTTCAGGATTTGTTTTTGAATCAGCCTTCAACCCACCCATCTGCTCCAATGCTCCCTGGTTCTCAGTTACTTCCTCTCCTGTTTTAGCTTCCAATGTGAGTGACTGGTCCATTACCTTCTAGGTTGCTGACTCATCATCTGTTTAGTGTCCTGGCCTTTGCTAGCATTCTCCTTCCTGTGGGGTAGCTCTTCAAACTGAGTCCCCAGGTAACACATCTCTTTTGTTCTTTCCTAAGACCACCCACACATGCAAATGGACATGGCTCAGCTCTGAGGATACCACTTTCTTCTGGTCCTGGCAGGACTAGCGGTACCACACTTTTCTAGACCTTTTGTTTTCTTCCAAACATAACATCTTGAGTCACACTTAGAGGTCATCAAAGACAATGCAGGAGAGGATCAGAGCTAAGGGAACTAACCCAGATAGAGAGGAGGCTCCAAAATGCACCAAGGGTGAAAGACCAACAACCAAATCTCAACTGTGGTGACATAGGAGACAGAACCTCTGCACAAGCAGATGTCATTGTTCAAGGGCTCTTCTCTCCTGGTAGCTTTCCTATTATCTAAAGTCTTGCTGAGAAAGGACAGAGAGGTGATCTAGGATCAGCCTGCAAGTGGTTTCATGTCAATGCATTCAGTAATGACAAAATTAATCCTTTCAAGGAATATATCATTATTTTGACACAGTCAAAAGTCAGTTGGAATGTAGACATTTCTGGTCAATTGGATGAGCTCTCACATTGGTGGTGCTATTAGTAACCCCAAACGGGGTGGGAATGTAAAAGAAAATGGACCTGTATAGCCTGTAAGTTCTTTCAGAAGACAGCACAAAGGAGATTAAAATATATTTTGAGTAGTCTCCTAAGGTAACTACTTTGAATGAGAAAGGGCTCATTCAAACAGTTGAATCCTCTCCTGTTTAACTTTGATGTGAAACCAGTTTGTGAATTTATAGACACTTGATTTACTTGCTTAGTTTCCTAGGCTTTGCTAGAATTTTCCCTTCTGTTGTGGCTTCTCTTCAAACTGATTACCTAGTATACCAGAAGTAACAGGAAATGGATTAGGCTGCAAGTAACAAAGTTCTGAAAAACAAGGACTTAAAGCAATTAAGGTTTATTCTTCTTTACTCCTTGCTGAAAAAGCTCCTTGCTGCAAGGGATTTTGGGAAATATGTTTTCCAACTGTGTCCCCATTGTCCTCCATCCCCAAACAAATTAAGCTTCTTTGGGAAAGGTAGAAAAAGAGAATGGATTTTGGATTAGCAAACTGTTGGAATCTGTCATATCTGGTGGATAAAAATTGGACCTAAGTCCCTGGATCTGCTGGAATCAGAGGTGGAAACATTGATTAATGCTTCAAGATCAGCATTGTCTACAGGAAGTAATGGAATATGGGAGTATTCCTACTGATTTGCTAATGGCTCTTCCTTGGCTCCTGGTTACCATTGGACATAGTGCCAATCCAAGTTGGACCTAAGATTTTGTTAACCTTGACCGTGGGTGAAAATTAAATATTCAACTCCATCATCCCAGGTCATTAAAATTCATTTGAGTTCATGTGTTTTGAGAACTTGGAACTTTACTCAATTTTAAAAGGTCCTCATGAGGATGACTGAAAGGAAGGACTATTTAGTGAAATGTTGATTATTCAGAATTGATTATCTATACCTACTTTTCCTTTCCCCCTAGCTAATTATTGTGGCTAAATCATCCATCCACTCATCCATCCACCCACCCACCCGCTTGTCATTTGTTGAGTTACCTATGGTGAATCAGGCTGGTGTTAGGCTCTAAGACCTCACAGATAAGTAAGAAAAGCATATTCTTTATTTCTGAGGACCTTAAAGTCTATGAGCAGAAAATCACTTGGCCTGACACACACAGGGGATCAACCAGCACACGTATTTGTGTGCAAGTGCCTTTACCTCTTTCTTCTGGAACTCAGGATTATGATATGATTTGGTCCAAATCCACCCTTCTATCCCCCTCTATTTGCTTATTTTGTGTTAAAAAGAGACAAAACTAGGTATTTCTGTGCTCTATAAAACTCTAAATTTTAAAATCCAAGCTGTGCCCAGTACTGTCTATACTGAGAATGGCCAGGGGGGAAGAAAATAGTTAGTCTTAAAATGCTTTCCTGTTTTAGACCAAGTGTGGAATTTATTTTTGCCTTACATTTTCCTTTGTCCTTCCCCCAGTTCCTCTATTGTTTTCTCAGCCTAACACCATGGACTTTACACTCAAACCTCCTTCTCAGATCGACAAGGCATCCTGCAGGGACACAGTGGAGCTCCTTAGTGCCAGGAGAGGCGGGAGAGCAATGGGGGCTGGAAAGAGGGCAGCCCCACAGTGTGCTGCTGAAGGGATGGCTGCTTTGTTTAAAGAAGAGAATTTACATTTCTGTTTTTTTTTTTCTTTTGTGAGTTTAAAAGCTAATTCTAGGCCCAAGTGGGAAGACATTTTAGAAGTAGAATTCTACAGTGGTCAATAGCAAAATGATGACAAGTGGTGCTAAAAGTGTGCCTACTTTTTGTCTGGAAAGAAAATTCTGGGTTACTGTTGCTGTTTTTCTTTTTAGATTGTACATAACTGTAATAATTCTACATCACTCATGGAGCTGAAAAACAGAGTCTTTTGGGGCTCAGGAGGACCTAAGATAGTCATTCTTCAGGGTAGAGGGCTAGAAGCCAGCTTTGCCTACCAGATGTCAGCAGGGGGAGCTGAGAGAGGGGTTGGTGGAACAAAAGCAAAGCTGATGTTTTTAAGTACTTTAATGTGGACCAGACACTGTTGTAAAGCTTTGTAAATGTGAACCCACTTACTCCTCACCACAATCCTGTGCGATAAGCGTTGCTGTTACTATTTACAGTTTGTACACAAGAAAACTGGGGTTCAGAGAGGAGGAGCATCACGCCCAAGGTCACACAGCTAGGAAGCCATATATCCCGAGTAACAATGTTATCAAGGAGAGGACATTAGAAGGAAAAAAAAAGAAAGGGGATAGTTACTCACATCTGCAATCTTCAAGACATTTCATATCTCATTTGCTACGTTCATTCAACATGTATTTGTTCAGTACAGCTAAGTGCCAGGTACTGAGTAGTAATAGAAAATTTGAGGTACAGTGAGGCCAAAATATTAGAACATCATTGCCTCTGAAAGCACGGTGTGTTAGTATCCAAAAGAAGGGGGGCATATCAGGTCATGGGGGGCCACATGGATAAGGGTCAGTCAAATGGCAGATAGAGAGGGGGTAACTCTGACAAGAGCCTTCATTGTGGCTTTTGCAGAAAGGAACAGACGAGGCAGGCTTAGGAGTGGCTAATTTGAATGATTCCAGTGGACTCTTGGCAGGGGTGTCCAACCTGCGGTCCGCAGGCCACATGAGACTATGAATGTGGCCCAACACAAAATCGTAAATTACTTAAAACGTTATGAGATACTTGTGTGGTTATGTGTCACGATGTATTTAATATGTGGCCCAACACAAAATCGTAAATTTACTTAAAACGTTATGAGATACTTGTGTGGTTATGTGTCACGATGTATTTAATATGTGGCCCAGGATAACTTTTTTCTTCCAGTGTGTCCCAGAGGTGCCAAAATATTGGACACCCCTGGTAGGGGCTGTCCCTAGCTGTCTGGTATCTAGACCTGGGTGATTAGGGCAGAGCAACAGTGGCCTGCAATATGAGAGCCCCATAGAGCAGGTGGTTGGTGTGGGCTCTGGATTGGTTGGTTTGTATTTGAAGAGAGCAATAGTAAGTGAGTTGTTTACTATTTCTAGGAACTGGCTATTCTTGGGAGGGTTGTCCTTTCAGGGGTAGCAAGACCCCAGATATCAAAGCACCAAAACTACAGAAAATAAAACATGTGGTTAATACACTGTGCTAAATGTTGGAGATATGACATTGAACAAGGCAAGCAACCAGAAAATCTGTGTGTGGGTGTAGAAGACAGACATTTAAAAACCATCAATTAGATCGTTAATTATACTCCTGGTAAATTCTGTGGCAGAGAAGTCTAGGGTGCTACAAATACATGTCACAGGGGATTGGCCTAATCTGAAGGAGTGAATCCCCACATCTTTGTGAAAAGACAAAACAGAAATTATCTGCCCTTTATAGCTTTATTTTATTAAATGTGTTTTCACCGAGTTCCCATTGCATAGCAAACCATTAGGGATACAGAGATGATGGAAAATTTAAGTCCTGCCCCCAGGGTTTGTAGAAAAATAGGAACAGTAAGACAAGAAGACAGTTTTGAGATGATGTAAGTGCTGTCATTCTGAGGCGAACCTAGTACATGGGAACATCATCCAGGAGAAAATGATGGAAAGGGAAGGGAAGGCCATCAGAGAAGGCCCTGGGGGTAGGGAGAAGAGCTTGAGGATCTGAGGACAAGGCCAATCTAGTGGGGTAGGGTGGGGCCATGCTAATATGCCACCAAGAAGGACTGTGTAGAGGACACAGAGGTGTGAGGGAACCAGCTGTGCTTGGGGAGTTCCAGATGAGGGCCTGGATGTGGTTGCTCATGGGGGTGGTGATGGTGGACCTGAGGCTGCAGGCAAGGCCACCATGAAGAACCTTGGTAGCTAAGGGCCACAGTTGTTGAAGCAGGAGAATGGCAAACCAGATTGGCATTTAGGATCAGATTCCCTCTCACTTGTGCTGTTTTCCTACCTTCCCAGTGGCCTCCCAATCTTTGGCAGAAGTAGTGAGAGGCACAGTCAGAACAGTGCCACCCAGGGAAACAAATTGCAGAGGAAATCAGGGATGGCTCAGCTGAGACCCAGAGCCTCAGTGAAGAGATGGGACCAGAATCTAGACTCATATCTTTTGATTTTGTCTTTCGATTTGATTCAAACCAAGAAAGGCAGAAAAAGAGAAAATGCAGGAGGAGAGAGAAGGGGAGAGTCTTCCCGATTAGGTAGGACTTACAGTAAATGTACAGACAGTGAAGCCTGCTCTGGTGAGAGGCAGATACTCGAGCCACCTCCTTTTTTCTCCTCCTATACCTCAGAGATTTTAACTCTGAAGTTCTCTCAGGACTGTCTAGAGTAAAAGGTACTGAGGTACAACCCCTTCCTTAAAATGGCCTGAACCATGGCTGTGGAGGAAAAAGCATCTTATTTTTTCCTGGCCAGAGAGGGTCTTTAGTGAGAATTGGTTTTTCTGACTCTGGTCTGGGGGTAGAGATGGGGACAGGGGGAGCTGAGTCTTCAAGAATACCTCAAGGCCTTGAGGGAGAGGTGAGAGTTGTCCTGAAATCTCCCCCAAATCAAAGACTTTTCTTCTTGATCACATTGATTTTTTTTCTGGCTACCTTGACAGATCATAAAATCCTAAACTGGTTGATCCCTTTTCTGAAAAAGAAAAAAGAAAAGAAAAAGAAAGAAAGAAAGAAAGAAAGAAAGAAAGAAAGAAAGCAAGAAAGAAAGAAAGAAAGAAAGAAAGAGAAAATTTACACACAGTTAATGTACATCTGATAAATTTTAAAAAATGTTTAACAAAGTAACCAACAATCAGCCCTGGTTAAAGCATTGGCCCAGTGTGCCAAGGTTGCAGGTTCAATCCCCGGCCAGGGCACATACAGGAATCACCCAATGATACACAAATAAGTGGAACAACAAATGGATCTCTCTCTCTCTCTCAATCTCTAATTTAAAAAAATTCAAAGTAACTAACAATCAACAAAATGAAAAGACAACCTACAAAATGGGAAAAATATTTGCAAGCTGTATTATCTGATAAGGGGTTAGTGTCAAAAATCTATAAAGAACTCACCCAACTCAATAACAAAACCCCAAATAATCCAATTTAAAAATGAGCAAAGGACCCAAATGACATTTTTTTCAAAGAAGTTGTAAATGGCTACAAGAACTCGGAAAGGTGCTGACCATACTAATTATTAGGGAGCTGCAAATTAGAACCACGAGGAGATATCATCCCAGGCCTGTCAGAATGGCTACCATAAAAAGATAACAGACAACAAATGCTTAAGAGGGTGTGGAGAAAGGGAATCCTCTGTGCACTATAGTAAATTGTACAACCACTGTGGAAAATGGTATGGAGGTTCCTAAAAACTAAATTAAAAACAGAACTACCATATCTCCAACAATTCCACTTCTGGGAATACATCTGAAGGAAATGAAAACATTGCATTGAAGATATGTCTGCACCCCCATGTTCATAGCAGCATTATTTACAATTGCCAAAACATGGAGATACCCTAAGTATCCATGGACAAATGAATAAAGAAGTGGTACATATGTACAATAGAATATCACTCAGTAATAAAAAAAAAGAATAAAATCTTACCAAGGATAAACCTATAGGGTATTATGCTAAGAGAAATAACTCAGAGGAAGACAAATACTGTTTGATTTCACTTACATGTGAAATCCATATATATAATAGCATCTTATTGCCATAAAAAAGAAGGAAACCTTGCCATTTGTAATAACATAGATA
>VMDR010038287.1:0-10012 GCA_007922815.1 Macrotus californicus | reverse complement strand
AGGTAAGTATATATTATGGAAAATATCTATGGGAAAGAGGGTTATATCACTCACATTACTTTAAAAACACATTGACGCAGTGCACCCTACTCAATAGCCAACAACCTTCGACTTTGTCAATTCCTGCTGGGACCCAGCCTGGCTGGTGGAGATTATTCATTTATTTTTTCATTCAACAATTTGACCAACTATCTACTACATTGTCTGTACAGTATGAGGCTCTTGAATAAAAAGATAAATAAGATATGACCATTACTGAAGTCTTTCAACTAAGAGGCACAAAAGTGGTTGATGTTTTTCCATCTCTAGGCCAGATGGGCCTCCATAATCTATAATTAAAGCATCTGCTGATGTTACCAATGTTATCAGGTGACCAGCATTCCTTGTTGCCTAATCCTGGACCAGTCCTTTCCATGAGCCCAATAGATTCTTATTCCAGATAAGATTCATATTTGGTTGATGGGGACTGACGCTCATTTTCTGTATGGGGACAATCCTCCCTCCCTAGTAAAAGTGTCCTGGTTTCACCTAAAACCAGTGCCAGCTTGCTCTCTCCTTTTGGCTGAAAACTCCCAGCATGCCATGTGGTTTTAACAAAAGCTGTATTAAGGAAAAAAAGTGATTAAAATTTTATTTCTAGACTATAAAAAGGGGAGACAAACATGTCATTTTATAATTTTTAAATTCATGTTCATTCTATACATGATTATTTTTCTTTTTTGATATTTATTATCTTCTTCCTTTCAGACTAAAAAGTAAGACATGATGTGTAAGTTAAGACTCATTCAGAGGGGTAGAAATGTGGGTGATAAAGTATAGGAAATTTATACCTTATGCAATGGTGGGAGGTGGTGGAGGAATCTATGTAATGCTGGTGTCTTTGACTCTGGGTTGATTTTGAAACCATTATGGGTCAACCAGACTGAGAGGTGGGAAAAACAGTTGGACATGAACAGGAGCAAGGAAAATTGGAACCAGAAGGGATGAACCCATTAGAACAATCTGAAACCTAGATTTTCCCACGGGTGACCTGATGGAGAAGCCAGTACCTGTTGCCATGGGCGTGCATGTTCTTGCTGCAAGACTCAGAGCAATGGAAGATCTGGCAGAATCAAGAGTTGCTGGGGGTTCCAGTGCTGCCCATGTCAATAAGTTGATCAGTGACAATGTACATGTGTCATTGACAATGTATGTGAGTTGTAGCAGCACCTGACCTCTCACTGACTATCAGAGAGTAACAAAATAACTGTGGCTCCACTTCTACTTTCCAAACCTTGTGCAAATATTGGCCAACCATTACCCAGAGCCACATAGGAGAGATCTCCGGGAAATGTTCTAGTTTAGCTAAATTGATACAGTGCAAAGCCACCACAGTGTACCACTTGTCAAATTGGTTCCTATACACACTTCTTTTAACCACATTGAACTTTGAAATAAAGACAGTCATGTCCTGACTGGTGGGGCTTACTGGGCTGGGCATTGTCCCACAACCTGAAATGTCATTGGTTCAATTCTCCATTGAGACACATGCCTGGGTTGTGGGGCCAGGTACTCGGCTGGGATTGTACAAGAGGCACTGATAGATGTTTCTCTCCCTCTTTCTCCCTCCCTTATTCTCTGTCTAAAAATAAATAAATAAAATATTTAAAAAACAGTAGCAAAATCATACTTATACCTAAAATGATGCAGCTATCCCACATAAAAACACAGTAACCCTGTCCCCAAGAGGGGATGCAAATTTCTTCTATACATCTTTGATACTCATTCTTAGTTTTACTTCCCTTTTGACACTCTAAAGTTTTCATCCTGATATATAGATTAACTAATATTTATATATGTCAGGTCATTGGAAAAGGGGGGAGAATAAAAAAATGTGGTTAATACATACACATTTATATTAACATCAAAACAAGAAGGATATATCATAGTTGTTACAGTCCTCATTTCTGCAAAGGATCATGCAGTTATTGCTGGTATTCATAATTTTCTTTTTCCACTAGTCTTTTTGCCATCAGCAATCAACTCAGTTGGTTATAGTTCCTGTCTGGTAGGGTGACCCCAGCTTTCACTGTTAAAGTGTCTGGGCAAAGCAGTCTTGCTTCTACTAGATTGCTGTAGTTCCCGTTGGTTTTAATCACAACATATAAGAGCACTTATGAAGTCATCCCAGGGGATCTCCTACTTTATAGCACACCCCTCAATATTTTTGTTATATTTTTGCAACTCAACTTCCTCTTGAGTTAAAATTAATGATCCTAGCCAAAATAGTAGCTTCCTCTTCACCCATTTATTGACTGGAATGACAAGCCCAAAGTGGCCAGGTGGTAGCTTCAACTTCCTGTTTAATGGAACTCTTGCTGTGTCCTGGTGGAAGCCCTCCTTCTTCGGTAATGAAGACCTCTCGTCCAGGGGAACTCAGTCATAAAGATTGCAAGCAGCTATTATTTTGGTCAGGAGTAGATAGATCTTTAGAGGTAATAGTTTAAGAAGCCATGGTCTTTCTACCTCTTGGTTTCCACCTCCATGAATATTGGCAACAGGAGAAATAGCACTGTATGTTGGCCACTGATTTAGATCATAGATCTAAATCAGCATAGATCATATTCTAGTGACATTACCCAGCCCTATAAGGTGTTGCCACCCAGCTGGCATCATGCATGAGAATCCAAAAAAAATATGCGACTATTCTATCAGACTTTCAGGGTGATGGAAACATTGTCAGTCTGGTGAATTCTATGTCTACAAGCCCATTGCCCCACTTTACTGACTGTAAAATTATTTTTTTAGTCAAAAGCTATGCTATCTAGAATATTATGACTGTGAATAAGGTGTTTTATAAGTTCATGGCTGGTGGCTTTGGCAGAAGTGTTGCAGGCAGGAAGGCAAATCCATCTCCAGAATAAGTGTCTACTTTCTGGTGAGAACAAAGTGCTGCTCTCCTATGATGGAAGTGGTCCAACATAATCACCCTGGGAGCTGGCCACCAGGGAGCCAGCTAATCCTTTCTGGGAATGCAATACTGAAGGATATTGTTGATCTCTGCTGTTGGCAGGTTGGGCACTGTCACCAGATCTGCCGTGGTGAGTGTATTAGTCAGAGTTCTCCAGAGAAACAGAACCAATGGGATCTCTATATAGGAAGACACTTATTATAAGGAATTAGTCATACAATTTTGGAGACTGAGAAGTCCCACTGCCTACCATCTGCAAATTGGGGGTCCAGAAAACCAATACTTTATGTTCATAAATGTAGACAATTAAAATCAATCACCAGGAGCAAAAAAAGGACAGGAGGAGGTTGAGGTCCCAGCCCTGCAACTGGGCAGCAGGGTCTGAGTTCTTCCTTCCTTCACCTCTTTGTTCTAGTCATGCGTCAAAAAATTGAATGATACCCACCCACACTGGTTCACCAATTTAGATGCTAATTTCATTCAGAAACATTCTCATGAACAAACCCAGAAATAATGTTTAGCCCAGTGTCTAGACCCCTCATGATCCAGTCAAGTTGACACATAAAATAAGCTGACACATCACAGTGAGTGGAAACCCATGTTGCTAAGTACAAGCATGGTCTAAATCATGCCACCACAATCACTGCATCAGTCACTGGGTGGTTAGCAAAAGAGGCTAATCGATGTCTGTAAAAGGAGAGCTTTAGCCATCTGATTAATCAGGTCCTCTTCTGCCAAGGGTATTTGTTGGTGAGCATTTATATGGGACACAAATATCTCTATATTCTGCTCATTTGGGATGTTCTTCCCACATACCTCTTACCAAGATCTCCTATGGACACTTTTCTAATCTTTTTCTTTCAAAGTGCTTGATGGTCCAGCTAAACAATCAGTCACTGTCTATGAATTAGATACTTCTGGCTATGTCTCCTTATGTTGTCAAGATATCCTTAGATAGATAGTTTTCATTTGATTATGGAATGCTGTTGTGCAAACCTATCATTTTGGTTTAGTAGATCAGACAACTCAGATAAATGATGGGGAGCTCAAGTCACATGGTAACTTAATGGCCTATGATTTAGCACTCTCTCTACCAGGGCCCAGTAGTGAGCCAGAATCTGTATCTTAAAAAAAAAAAAAGTATAGTTTTGCTCCCAAACCCTAAAGACCTGCACTGTAATTCTCCTAGAGTTTCCCGCCAAAGGCTCCTTGCAGCATGCCTACCTGCCTACGGCATTTCAGGAAGCACCACAGCTGCTGGGTCATACATCCTGATTGAAAGAGATGCCGGCTGGACAGCCTTGGATGTGTCGCACAGCCTTTTCTTATTCTGTGCCCCACTCAGTATGACAATGAATAAAAAAAAATCTGAGCTTAGGCTGAAGGACATAACTGGAGTTTTAAAAATTTGGCAGGTTATAAAAACCTCTGAAGCCTTTAGAAAAATAGCTAGTCAGATGTTCCCTGGCCAATAATATGCTCACATTGCTTTTTCTGATCATTGTGAGAGTTGTTATTTTATTATTTCCTATGTTTTTAAAATTTTCCTTAGAGCATTTTTTAAAGATTTCAGATAAACTTTATTTTTAGAACAAAAATTTATTTTTACAGAAAGATGTAAAGATAGTACCGAGAGTTCCCGTATACCCCACATACAGTTTTCCCTATTATTAATATCTTTTACTGTTATGGTATATACGTCACAATTAGTGAACCAATATTGATTATCAACTAATGTTCTTCCTTTTTATATTTTCTTATTGTTTTGATATGCTTATTGATTTTAGGGGGAAGAGAGAGAGAAATATCGATGTGAGAGAGTAACATCAATCAGTTGCCTTCTGTACATACCCCATCTGGGGACTGAACGCGCAAGTGAAGTATGTACCCTGACAGTGTATGAAACTGACAATATTTTGGTGTATGGGATGATGCTACAACTAACTGAGCAACCAAACCAGGACCTTTGGTTTTTAACCTAATGTCCTTTTTTTGTTTGTTTTTGTTCCAAGACCCATCCAGGAAACCACATTACATTTAGTTGCCATGCCCCCTTAGTCTCCTCTTGGCTGGGACAGTTTCTCAGAGTTTGTTTTTGATAACCTTGAAAGTTTTGAGGTGTACTGTTCAGGTATTTTAGTAGAATGTTCTTCAATTGACATTTGTCTGATATCTTTCTTTTGAGCATTTTGGGTGATGTTTTTGGGGAGAAAGACCATAGAGGTAAAATGCCATTCTCATCACATCTTCTCAAGGGTCCATACTATCCACATAACTCATCACTATCAACCTCAACCTTGATCACCTGGCTCAGGTAGTGTTTTTCAGGGTTCTCCACTATAGAGTTACTCTTTTACCCCCTTTCTGTTCTGTGTTCTTATAATGGAGGTCAGTATGCAGAGCACCTACTTCAGGTCTGGAGACTTATGCTCCCCAGTTTAGCGTGTAGTACCTACATGAATTATTTGGAATTCTTCTAAATGAGCAACTTCTCTTTTCTCCCTAGTTATTATTTATTCTGTATTTTATTGAAATAAGTGTTCATGATTATTTATTTTACATTTTGGGTTCTAATCTAATACTGTATTTTATTACTCGCACTGCTCCATCCTGGGCCATTTCAGTTGGCCTCTGTGTTCCTTTGACACAGAGCATTTCCTTACTTGCTGTCACACAGGCTCATCTCATGTCTCTGTCTAGGGGCTAGATATTTCTCCAAGGATCTTTGGTTTCTTTGCTTGGAGGGTGGTATTAGACAGCAAGATCTGGGTGCTAGGTGTTCTCAATGCTTCTTTGTTTCTTAGTGTCATTGTTTCTAGGCCCTCACAGCTGACAGAGCATGAAAATATATTTCTGTATACTGAACTGGATATGTACATACACACTTCTATATGTAACCCCCATCTGAAGCTATATTAAGCTAGATATGAGTTTAAACTAATGAACTCCAGTCCATTATCAAATGGATAATTTCACCCTACTTCTTTTTCTTTTCCTTAAACTCCCACTCCAAATATGAGAAAGCTTACTTCCATTATCCGCTGTGCATTTACCTAATTATTCCATTCTGGTTTGTACGTGTTATGGACTGAGTGTTTTTGTCCCCTCAAAATTTACATGTGGAAGCCCTAACCCCTAATGTGACTGTATATAATGATACAGACTTTAAGGAGATAATTAAAGTTAAATGAAGTCATAAGGTTGGATCCTGATCCAATAGGACTGTCTCTCTCTTTCTCTCTTTGCACACACAGAGAAGAAGCCGTGTGAGGACACAAGGAGATGATGGACAGAGAGACCTCACCAGACACCAACCTAGAGGACATCTTAATCTTTGACCTAGTCTCCAGAAGTGTGAAAAAAATAACTTGCTCTTGTGTAAGCCACCCAGTCTGTGGTATTTTGTTATGGCAGCCCGAGCAGAATAATACACATATAGTGGTTTCAGAATTGTGAACCACACATGTATTTCCATGGGACACAATTTTATTAAGTAAAGTGCAGTGCTTATAGACACTTTATTCACTTTAGTGTTATAGTTATGTAGGTTAGCTTTTCCTCCCTACTTTCTTCAATGAACCTATTTTTTACATTTGTAATACAGTTAGATTCTTATGTCACAGTCTGCATTCCATCCTAGGATTCTTCAATGTCCAAAATAATTAGAACATGTACACACATTAAGGTTTACTCTTTGGGCTGTAAAGTTCATTGGATTTTGACAAAATGCATAGTGTTGTTTGGCCATAATTGTGGTATCAGGTAGAATGGTTTCACTGCCTTGAAAAAATTTTGTGCTTCACCTATTCATGAACTTCAGGCAGCCTCAGATCTGTTAACCATCTCTGTAGTTTGCCTTTCCCAGAATATCATGAAAATTAAACACTATGGTCTTTTCAGACTGATTTCTTGCACGTAGCATAAGAATTTAGGAGTCATCCATGATTTCGCAGGGTTTCCTAGTGTAACAACCACACTTCCTAGTTTCTGTATTTGATGCTTTGACACCATGAAGCCTTGCTGACATGGAGGGATGGTCCCTGCAGGGTTAGGTAATTCCTAACAGACCTGAGGTTGCTGGAAGTTCACCTATGAACACACCTTTCCTATGCAAAGGTGCCAATACAAAGCCTATACTCCTAACTGCCTTCCTTGATGACCTCTCACAGTTCAGGTTTCTCAGAGTTCAGGCCTCTCTCTCCTTGCTGTAATCTCTTAGGCCAGGCTCCAGGCAACTAGGGACAGCCTGACACCCTGGAGTGAGTGAAATTACTCAAACTAGCCAATTCTAAACAGACTTAGCCTGCTTTCCCTGCCTTGTTCATCCTTCCTTTGAAAACCAAAATAATGGTTCTTGTCTACATCATTCCCTCACTCTCTCTGGCTCTTGATCAACCCTGGTACTTCCCTGTGAACCGCCCTGCTCCATGGTGGGCTGTGACTCTCCTCTTGAGATCTGTATAACAAGTTATTTATTCAATGGCAATTTGTTCCTAATCCATTGGCCTTGCCATACGTGAATAATAATAAAACCTACATCTTAAAACACATAGTTCATTTTTTATTACTGAATAGTATTATTGTATATGACAAAGTCTCTCCAGAAAAAGTCCAGCCATTGATAATATATCGAGAATGTTTTGTGCAACATGATGTACCCTGGCAGCCAAGGAGAGTACACTGGAATGCACATATGTGAATAATGATTACTTCACTGTACTAGTCAGTGGGGGTGGGAGACACTGTTGAGTGAGAATGTGTACTGTGTGGGCATTGCATTCAAAATGACCGAGAAAATGGAGCTACGAATCTGCATCAGATTTTGTGTGAAGCTTGAACATTCCGTGCAGAAACAATTCAGATGATTCAGAAGGCCACAGCTATGGGCAACTGGTGATAGGCAGCTTCATCACAACAACTTGCCCACTCATGCATCATGTTGTGTGTAGAGTTTTTTGGTGAAACCTCAGATCACCTAGGTGACTCAGTCCTGCTACAGCCCAGATTTGGTGCCCTGCGACTTCTGGCTTTTCCCAAAACTAAAATCACCTTGGAAAGGGAAGAGATTTCAGACCATTGATGAGATTCAGGAAAATAAGACTGGAAAGTTGATGGTGATGGGGAGAACTGTGTGAGGTCCCAAGGTGTCTACTTCGAAAGGGACGGAGATATCATTGTCCTATGTATAATGTTTCTTGTATCTTCTTCAATAAATGTCTCTATTTCTCATATTATATGGTGGGATAACTTCTGGACAGAACTTATAGGTTTACTACAGTTTATCCATTTACCTACTTATAGCACATTATTTGCTATTAATTTAGGGCAATTATGAATAAAGCTGCTATAAATATTCATGTGGAGATTTGTGTGTGGGCATGTTTTTTTTTTTAATCAGTTGGGTAAATATCCTTGAGTGCAATTCCTGGATTATATGGTTAGACTATGTTTTGCTTTGTAAAAAAACTACCAAACTGACTTCCAAATTGGCCGTACCATTTTGCATGCCCACCAGCAGTGAATGAGAGTTCCTGTTGCTCCACATTTTGCCAGAAATTGGTATTTTTATTATTTTACAAGTTTAGCCATTCTAATAGGTGTGTTGTTTTAATTTGTATTTCCAAATGGAAAATGATATTCACCATCTTTAATATACATCTGTATATTTTATTTGGTGAGGTGACTGTTCAGGTCTTTTATTCATCTTTTAATTGGGTTTTTAATTTTCTCATGGTTGATTTTTTTTCTTGTGTATTTTAGCTGCAAGTATTTTATCACATATATTTTTTGAAAATATTTTTCCCCATTGGTGGTTTGTATTTTCATTCTGTTAACATTATATTTCATAGAGCAGATAATTTTAATTTTAATAAAATAAGTTATTAATTTTTTCTTTTATGAATCCTGTTTTCTTTTATTATACCTAAAAAAATCACAAAACTCAGGGCCACTTAGATTTTCTTCTATGTTTATTTCTAGAAGGTGTATGGTTATGAATTTTACACTTAGGTCTGTGACCCACTTGAGTTAATTTTTGTGAAAAGTGTAAGATCTTTGTCTATAAATTAAAAAAAATTTGCATATGGATGTGCAGTTGTTCCACTAGCCTTTATTAAAGGACTATCTTTTCTCTAATCGAAAAAAAAAGATTCATGCACATGGTAGGCACACTGCACCTAGGCATATCATATTCAAAGTATAGAAAGTCAAAGACACAGAGAGAATCTGGAAAGAAGCCTTACCTACAGAGGAACAAGGATAAGAATTACATTGGATTTCTGTTCAGAAACCATGCAGGCAAAAAGCTAGAGGAGTAAAATGTTTCTGGTGTTGAAAGAAAACAACCCACCCACCTAGAAAACTGTGTTCTGTGAAATTATCCTTCAAAAAAGATGGGGAACAAATACTGTCTCAGACAAAGTTTGAGAAAATTACACATAAGTAGATCTGTCTGGCAGGAATTTTTAAAAGTTTTCTTCAGAGAAAAGGAAAATGATACAGCTTAGAATCCCAAACCACAAAAAAGGAGCATCAGAGAAGAAATAAATGAAGGTCAAATGAAATATTTTTATTGTACTTATTTTTTAATTGATCCAACAGATAACAGTTTGCTCAAAATAATAATAGCCACCATGTATTGTGTGATTACATCTTACGAGAAAGTGATATGAATGACAGTAGTGTTATAAGAGATGGGAAGGAGGAAGTGGAAATACTGTTATAACTATTTATACAGCCCCTTATGAGTACAAAGTTATTTGAAAGTGAACCTGAATCAGTCGTAAACATATATTGCAATATCATGGGTAAGTACTCAAAAATTTTTTAAAAATATATAATTGGTATGCTAAGAGAGGAGACAAAATGGAACTATTTTGTAATGCACAACTAAAACCAGAGAAAGCAAAAGAGAGAAGAAAAAATACAACTAAGCGACGAAGAGATAGCCAACCTATCAGATGCACAGTTCAAAACACTGGTAATCAGGATGCTCACAGACTTGCTTGAATTTGGTCACAAATTAGACGAACAAATGAAGGATACAATAAGGGAAATGAAGAA
>VMDR010038286.1:0-10024 GCA_007922815.1 Macrotus californicus | reverse complement strand
AGGTGAAATCAAGACTTTTTCTGACACATAAAAAGCTCAAAGACTTCACCATGAACAGACCTGCAATACAAGAAATGTTAAAGAATATCTTTCAAACCAAAGTAAAATAATACCAGATAGAAATCTAGATCTATACAAACAAAAAATAATAGAAATGGTAATTATATGAGTAAGTGTTTAAGTCCTGTTCCACTATTTATTAATTAAAAGATAAAAAAGTTTAAACAAAAATGATGACAATATATTACAATATCGATAACACAAGTAAAAGTAAGATGTATGACAAAAATAGCATAAATGCTAAGAGAAAGCATAAATGCTTACTCTTAGCATTATTATAAGGCTCTTACACTGTAGGTCAAGATTTATCAACCCCTGTTGACATTTTGGACTAGGTAATTTCTCATTTGGAGGACTGTCCTGTGCATTGTAGGATTTTCAGCAGCAGCTCTGTTCTCTGCCCACTAGAGGGCTGTAGTCTTTAGACATTGCCAATTGTCCTCTGGCGGACAAAGTTATCTCCAGTTGAAAACCACTGCTGTATGTGAAAAGGTTTCATGTCACTTGAAGATAGACTGTGATAAGCTAAAGATATATACTATAAACCCTAGAGCAACCACTAAAATTGCAGAACAGAGAGATAATACACTAAGAAAGAAGATAAATATTAGAAAACATTCAATGCAAAGAAGACATGAAAATAGTTAAAAGGGAAAAAAGAACAGGCAGGTTACATGAAAACAAATAAAAGATGATAGACTTGAACTTAACGATAGAAAAATCATATTAAATGTGGTCTAAACATTCAATTAAAATGCAGAGATTGTCAGATTGCATTAAAAAACTGAAACCAAAATTACCTTCCACCTAAGATAAATGTACTTTAAATATAAAGGCAGAAGTAGATGAAACATCCCATGAAAAAAACATATACCAAACTAACACTAGTCAAAAGAAAGCCGCAGTGGCTCTATCAATAAGAAACAAAGAAGATTTCAGAGCAAAGAGTAATATCAGGGATAAGGAAGGTCATTTCATAAAGGTAAAGGGGTCAATTTATCAAGAAGACATAACAATTATAAGCATTGATGACCCTAATTACTTCAAGTATATGAAGTAACATTAATGGAACTGTAATGAGAAATAAACAAATCCATAGTATACTCAGGAATTTAAATACTTCAACAATTAAAGAACAAGCACACCGAAAATCAACAAAGTTGTAGTACATTTGAGCATTCTCAACCAACGCGACCTGTTTGACATTTGTAGAATGCTCCACAGCCAAGTACTGGTTCTGCTCAAGTGCATATGGAACATTTACCAAGATATTCCAGGCTATAAAATAAGTTATCAGTACTGAGGGGGGATTATAGCCCTAAAAACCTAATTTAGAAAAAAAGAAAGATCTCATATCCATAACTACAGTTTGCATCTTAACAAATTAGAAAAGGAGATCGAATTTGAGTCATGAAGGAGAGGCAATAAAGATGGCAGCCAATTAGGCAGGAGCTGAGGCCACTTGCTCGTGCCTCCAGCATTGATTTTTGGTTGCTCTTCCAACGAGTGACCTGAACAATCAATGGAATCTCAGCTGATACGCATTTTTGAAGCCAAGGAGTATAGAGGATGCTCTGCACTGTCTGGTAAGAGATTTCATAAGTTGATGGGGAAATACCCTGTGCAAGGTGCCTGCAGCAGGGGAGAGACAAGACAGAAAATGCAGCTTGGTAGCTTCCTCTCATCCCAGAGCGTGGGAAGGCCAGTCACACACAGGGAATCCCCATCTAGAATCAGGAGAGACTTGGAAGAAGGTACAGACTCTGGGAGACTCAGGCTACACACACAGCAAGCAGCATGTCCATAGCCACACCACAAACCTGGAGCATTCCAGAGAGACTCTACCTCCTAGAACTGTTAGAAGCACTGGCAGGTTTCGGCCAGCCCTGACTGAGAGAGACTTTTTGCTTTTCGGGCAGGTGGAGTGAACAGTAAACCAGTCAGTGACACTGCTGCGGTGAGGATCACACAGAGACTTTTTAATTTTATTGTTGTTCAAGTACAGTTGTCTCCATTCCTCCCCCCGCCCTCCAACATCTCCCCCACCCCACCCACCCCCACCTCTCATCATCAGTCCTAACCCCCTTTGGCTTCATCCATCGGTCCCTTATACATGTTCCATGATGACCCTTCCCCTTCTTTCTTCCATTATCTCCCTCACTGAACCCTCTGGTTACTGTCAGTTTGTTCTTTAGAAGATGTAAGAATAATGAAAAAATAATAATACAAATATACAATAACTTGCAAATTCTCTGGAGTAGCAAAGTGAAATTTGTCTCACTGTCTCAGCTGTTGGGATGATCCCTCTTCGGGTCTAGCTCTGGTCTTTTCACAGCTCCAGGTTTTATCGTCTCACTTGTGGGAATTAAAAAAAAAAAGAAGGAAGGAAGAAGGAATAAAAGAGGAAAGAACAGAAGAAAGAAGAAAGGAAGAAGTTAAAATAAATAAATAAATAAATAAATAAATAAATAAATAAATAAATAAATAAATAAATAAATAAAAAGACCTCCTGCTGGCTTCAAACCGGCCAATCCAGTTTCACTGGTCGTCCTGGCTGCAGCAGGCTGAGGGGGCATTGGTTTTGGTTTTCTTCCTTCCTGAGCTGCAGACTTCACTGTTGCCCAGCCTCAGGCTCAGCTCCTCAGTTCGCTGCCGGGCCCCCACTGCCCTTCTGTGCTCAACCTACGCCTTCAGACCACCAGTTGACTGTTTGAGGTGTTCCAATGAGGGACAGACAATTCACACACTTCCTTCTTGCTCTTTGCTGTCCTAGATGCTAGGGACTCTCAGAGTCCCTTCAGGCTCGTTCAGCCCCCACCCACCCACCCACCCCCACTGAGTTATTTCTTTCTGGGGATTGCTGACTCCCTGAGCCCTGCGGTTCTCCTCTGCAGGGGCGTCTATGCCTTCCTCTTAGCCAGTCGGGTGCAGCTGGCTGGCACAGGTGCAGGTGTGCATCTCCTCTGATGCTTCCCCCAGAGAGCCGGGGTTGGGTGCTAGGTGCCTCTGAGCGGCAGGGTCAGGCGCACTCCCTCCCGGGGCTCCGGTGGTGCACGCCCGGCCTCCGATACTGGGACGGGACAAGCGGTCTCCGGTCCTGCAGGTTCGGGTGCCCACCGTCCCGGGCATTTTTGGTTTCAAAATCCTGGCAGATCTTGTTTGGCGCACTGGCAAGCGATCTGAGTTCCCTACCCCTTTCACTGCCCCTCTCCTCCCACCTCCTCCTCAGCCACCTCCTTTGATCCAGCTGATCACCATCTGCCCTATGCGGGTCCCTCCCACGCTCTTAGACCACTCATGTCCTTCGGGGGACTTGGAACGCTTACAGCCTCCCAGTCCTGACTCTCCTACCTGGGACAAAGCTCTTATAACCGCCTGTTATCTTTCAGCCTTACACTCATTCTCGCGGTCCTGTCTCAAATCCCTGTGTCCACTCCTCCTGAGGCCTCCTCGGGGATGATTCCTCTCAGGCAAGCAGCAGGAGGAGAGGGGCTCATGTTCCCTTTTCACTCTCAGACTTAGCACAAATAGAGCTCAGGCTCAGCTCTTTTTCTGGGACCCCACAAACTATGTTAGGGAATATGACAAAATTCTAGAGATCGCCCAGGGCCCAGATGAAAATCCTGTGGCCTTCATAAGCTGCCTCAGTGAGGCAGTTCTCAAATACAACAATCTGGACTCAGGCTCTGCAGAAGGGCGCTTACTTATTGGGGAAAAGCTCCAACAACTAGAGGACCTCATTAAGATAGCTTTCCAAGTACTCAACAACAGAGAGGAGGAGAAAAAACTGGAACAGAAAAAGGAGAGATAAAGAGAGAGAAGAGAAAATGTCAGGGAAAAGGAAAGGCAGGAAAGAGAGAATGTGAGATACCCAATGCTTGCCACTGCCTTCCAGAGACAAACCCCAGGGGTCACAGGAAAGAAAAGAAACCTACTCAGGCAGAGGCTACTCAGGGTCCTTGTTTCAGGTGTGGAAAGAAGGGACATTGGGTAAGGCTCTGCCCAAACCCATAGCCACCTCCGGACCCTGTCCGCTTTGCAGGAAGACAGGGCATTGGATGCTTGACTGTCTGTTGGCCTCCAGCCGAGGGACTAGGCTTCCTTCCTCTGTGGGAGAAGTGGGCCCTGAGTTCACGGTCCCTGACCTACTTGGTCTAGCCACAGAAGACTGACAAGGCCTGGGTTCCAGAGCCCCGACTGCTGCCATCACCACCGCTGAACCCAAGGTAACCCTACGAATGGCAGGTAAGCCCATCTTCTTTATCCTAGATATGGGAGCCACGTTCTCAGTTCTGCCAGAATATTCGGGGCCTTTAACCTCCTCCTCAGCCTCTGTTGTAGGAATAGACTGAAAACTAACAAAACCATGGGCCACTCCTCAGCATTTCTGACATACAGGGGAACATGCCTTTGCTCATTCTTAGTCACACCTACCTGCCCTGTCACACTAATAGGGAGGGACATTTTAGGCCAAGCTACAAACCTACCTTCTAATACCCTCATTGCAGAGCCCTAAACACACATGCTCTAAACCCACAAACAGTCCTGCTGCTAACCTGAGGAAGCTACCCTAATTCCCCAGTGCCCAACTCATCAGACCCCACCTTCCTTTCCTCTATTGACCCTTGAATTTGGGACACAAAACACTCTTCTGTAGCTTTTTTTACCATTCCCCTTTCCTCCCAATCACAGGTCCTCTTTGCTTTCACTTGGACAGACCCAGTTACAAACTTAACCAAACAATTGACATGGACTCTCCTCCCTCAGGGCTTTAAGGATAGCCCCTATCTCTACGGTCAGGCCCTGGCCTCTGACCTACAAGAGATAGACCTAGCCCCTGCACTTTGTTCCAATATGTAGATGACCTTTTACTCTGCAGTCCATCTGAAGAAATCTCACAGGAGCACACTATCACCCTTCTTAACTTCCTATTAAGAAAGGGCCATTGGGTCTCCAAGGCAAATGGGCAGTTTTCACAGACTCAGGTCACCTACCTGGGGCTAGTCAACTTCTTTAGGACCTAGATTCCCAACTTGGGCCTAATAGCTAAACTTTTATACCAGACGACCACCGGTGACTTACAGGAGTCCATAGAAAACCCAAAGGCTATTTCTAAAGCTTTCTCTCCCAGACCCCCAACAACCATTTGTTCTACACTTGGACACCCAGGATGGCTATGCCTTGAGCCTCTTAGCTCAACACTATGGGCCCGATTTGAGGTCCATAGCTTATTTCTCTTAGCCACTAGGTGCCCCATTCCTGGGCTGGCCGGCTTGCCCGCGGACTCTGGCAGCAATAGCCATCCTCGTTCAGGAGGCTCATAAGCTAGTTCCATATGCCAACATGAGAGTATGTTCCTCCCACTCCATAAACCGTCTTATCACACACCGGCTATATCTAATGCTTCTCCCTCCCAGCTACAACTTCTCCATACTCAAATCCCACGAAACCCTCAAGTCCAAATCCATCCCTCCCCTCGAAGTCTTAACCCAGCTTCCTTGCTGCCTCTCTTTAACTTTTCTACAGACTCTCACCATTGTAGCGAGGTCATTCACCACTTTTTACATCCCTTCCCTAATTTCCAGGATAGCCCTCTACCGTCACCTACACCCAGTTGGTTAATAGATAGGAGTTCCTTTAAGGCTCTCAAGCAGGGAGTGGGCTATGCTATTTTTCACCCTTGACAATGTTCTAGAGTCTAAGTCTCTCCCTCCAGGAACAACCTTCCAACAGGCAAAGGTTATAGCTCTAACCAGGGCACTAACTCTTGCCAAGGGACAGGCGGTAAACATATACACGGACTTCAAGTATGCTTTCCATATCATACATTCACACATCCCCATCTGGAGGGAGAGAGGGTACCTCATCTCTAAATATTCCCCCATCATTAACAGAAACCTCATCCTCAGGCTCTTCCAGGCAGCCTTATTACCCAAACATGCTGCTGTAATTCACTGCAAGGCACATCAACATAAGAGAGATCACATCTCCCTAGGAAACAATAAGGCAGACACGGAGGCCAAAAGGCTAGCTAGCCCAGAACAGTCAATCACTTATTCAACTGTTAATAATGCTCTCTAAAGCACCACCATACACCAGCGAGGAACATCTAAGTCTTCCCAAACTTGGAGAACCCTTTTCCAATGGGTAGTATACTCTTGACAACAAAATAATTTTACCAGAACAACATGTCACCCAAATCCTTACTGACCTGCACAGACAATTTCACATCAGTGCGAGACCCCTCGCCTCTCTTCTCTCTCAGACCCTCCTACACCATTCCCTACTCCCTACCCTAGAAAAATAACAGTAACATGTCATCTGCCAACAAACACCACCACAAGGGGGATTGAGACCTCCCCCTTTCCCGATTGACCAAGTTAGGGGACAGGTCCCTGGCCAGAATTCTTAGGTCCACTTCTCCATCACTCCTACACTAGAGGAAGCTGGCTCTCAACTCTGCTTTCTATCTCTCCCAGTCAATCAAGACACTGTTATTGCCCCTAATACTCCTTTCCTCATTTTATTACTATTTCTCTTAGTAGGACCCTGTTTAATTAAGCTGTTAATCAATTTCATAAGAAAAACAGTTGAAGCCACTGCAGCAGAAACCACGAAGGCCATTCTGTTATTAAGAGAGTGCCATCCTCTACACCATAATCCAGCGCAAGAAGAAGAGGTCCCCTCGCTACGCCCCCTACTCAGCAAGAAGTAGCGTTAAGATGACCTCTCCCACCCTTTTATGTAAAAGAAAAAGCAGGAATGACAGACCTAGGCAGGCCTAGGAGGAGTGGAAAATCACCAGGTAGGAAAACTGCACCATAGGAAACTATAGTCTGGGAAAATGCCTGCCTGGGAAGCTGCCTGCTGACCCTACCCAGGACAAACAGATGCCCGGCTAAGATTGGGGTCTGGGATCGGCCTATCTGACATAACAGGATACAGCTTTGACCTGAGCCTGACAAGATGTATCAAGAACAATGGTCAGCAGAAATGGCACCCAGCAACCAGCTTTAGCCAATCAGACTCTGATACCCCAACCAGTTACCCTTCGAGGGTTTTTGTGCTTAAAAACCCTGCCCTAAGAACAACTGAGTGAGTCCCAACCTCCCTTGGTTGGCTCCACTTTTCCCTCTTATGCCCCGCTAATAAACCCTGCTCCTTAGCTCACTGCGTCCATCTGGTTTCTTGAGCGACTCCAACCTAACAAATAGCATAAGGAATATATAATCTGAATAAAAAGAATAAAAAGTAAAATACCAAGAGTAGTATGTTATTGGAATACAAATGAAATGAAAGAAAAATAAAAATGCAATGTGAAAGGGAGAATAAAGAAAACAAATCAAACAATGAAATTGAAAAACAAACAAAACAAAAAACAAACAGAAAGAAGAAATGTAAATAAAAAAACATGCAAGTTCTGAAGGACAGCAAAGTGAAATTGGTCTCAGCTGTTGGTGTTCGCCTTCTGACTTCTTTCTGGATCTGTCTCTGGTCTTCTCACAGTTCCAGGTCTTAGTGTCTTACACTTGGGGAGGGTGGGGAGGGGAATAGCCTCCTGATGACTTCAAACCTGCCAAGCGGGTTTTGCAGGTCTTCCTAAATCATGTAGGCAGAGGGAGGCTGGGCTACATTTTTTCTTTTCCTGTGGTTCCATGAGGTTGGGGGCTAGGTCTGGGCTGCAATAATCACAGATGCCCTGTTTCCAGTCCACACTCTCAGAGCACTGTGTGACCTGCACTGTCCACTCTGCACATACCCACCAGACTGGCGCCAATAATCCTCGTTTTGCAATCCTTTGATCAGTCCATGATTTGCAGAGTGAGAGCAAATCACGCTCCCACCCCCCACCTGGGTTGTTGGCCTGGGCACTGCATGCCTGTGAAGTTCCTGCAAGGCAGCTAAGTCCCCTTATTGAAAGAAGTCTCTCTGGGCACTGCTACCTCTCAGAGCCCCTGCAGTCCCCCTTTGATCAACCCTTGAGTTACCCTGAGTGGGAGCAAATCACACCCCACATCCTCTTTGCTGGCTCTGCTGCTGCACGCTTGAGAGTAGCCTGCGTGCGTGAGGTCTCTGTGCATGCGAGGTCCTAGCACAGCAGCAGAGACCCTCTTTTGAGAGAAGTCCCCTTTGGTGTGGCCTGTGGTCCTAACAAGCACGGGGCTTTGCCCACAGACCGACTCCCTGACCAGTCCAGAGTCTGTCTAGGTCATGACCAGTCATGGCCCATTTCTTCTCCCAGCTCCAGGTGTCATCTGGCTCCCCAATTTCACTGGTGCCACCACCCCAGCCAGTGCTGAAGCCCCAGAAGCATGTATCTTACTGCCTCTTTATCCTCCCAGCAACTTTAAGCATCCAGGTCTGTCCTAGCCCAGATCTGTGACTTCTTCACTCTAGGAGGGGAGGGAGCCGCTAAGCTGTAATCATAGATCCAACTCTCCTCCAATGCTCCTGTGGCAGCCTTGGTCTCCAGGTCTCCAGTGCAGGGCACAGGGACCTTCTCCGCAGCCTACAAAATCTCCTTACAGTTCGTTTTTAAGCGTCCCTGCAACCTTTGGCCTCCAAGCTTCGTATCAGCTAAGGTGCTGTTGGCTGTTCACTCTGCTCTTCAGAAGATCAGCTAGGTGTCCCAGCTGGGTGCACAAGCAAGTGGGTTCAGCTCCCACCTACCTCGCAGCCCTCCTCCTACCCTTAGTTATTTTCATTTTAAATTTTCTTTTTTTCCTTTCTATGCCTTGTTTCTATTCCTCACTTTTATAATTTCTCCTCTTTCCAGTCTCTTAGAACTATTTTTCTTTCCATTAGTGATCCCATATTCTTTTCCCCTTTCTTATAATATCCTTATTCTCTTTCCACCTTTTTAATGTTTGATATTATGGTTGTTGCTGCTGCAGTACCTTAAATTTATTCCTAGATTTTCACTATTTTTGTATTTCAAGTCTCAAATTTCACCATTCCCTTCTCTTCCTCCATTTTGCCTTCCTCTTGCCCTTTCTCATTTTCATTTTAAATTTTAATTTTTCTCCTGGTTGGCCTGGTTCTATTCCTTACTCTTATTACATCTCTTCCTTCTATCCTCTCAAAATCATTTTTCTTTTCTTTAGACATCTCACAATTTTCTCTTTTTTCCTTCTTATAATATTCTTATTGTCTTTCCATCTTTATTAATCTTTGCTCACTTGTCACTGATATTGCTGCAGTGGTTGTTTTTTCTTCCATTTTGTTCCTATTTTTTACTATTTAAAAAAATATTTCTAACCTCATATTATACTCTTCCCTTTTCTTACTTCATTTTATCTTCCTCCCTCCCTTTTTCACAAATGTTGGAAATTTTATTTTCTCCCTTTCTTCACCTTGCTTCTATTGTCTACTTATTATTTCTCCTCCTGTACCCTCTCAAAATCAGTTTTCTTTCCATTAGTCATCACATATTCTTTTTTTCCTTTCTATAATCTTACTCCCTTTCCACCTTTACTAATCAGCTCATTAGTTGTTGATATTTTGGTTGTGGTTAGGAGTACTTTTGCTAGTGTGGGTTTTGTTTGCTGGGTTGTTTTGTTTTGTTCTGACAGCACCTGTACAACAGCATACAAGATGTGGTGAAGGGTGTGACTCTCAGTCAGCCAGCTGGAGGAGAGAACCCACCAATGAATAAGCCAACAATAACCAAAACCCAAAAAGAGAGCCCAAACAGATGACATAAGGGGCATCCCAAGAGCATCCAACTCAGGAGTTCATGGAGACTGCATTGTCACGGTCCCGTCTGGCAGGACCGCGTGTTGTTGTGGAATGCCTATCCTATATCCCCGGACAAGTGACGAACAAATTCACATGGACTAAAGGAATCTGGTGGAGAAAAAGGGATGTCAAGCCACTCTCTAAGTGAGAGAGTGCTAACTTGGCCGCTCTCCCAGTAAGAGAAAGAGAGCCTGAGGGAAAGAGGGGGAGAGAGAGGAGGAGAGAG
>VMDR010038285.1:0-10012 GCA_007922815.1 Macrotus californicus | reverse complement strand
TGTAAAGTGATATACTTAAAATTTAGTCATGCTTATCTTCATTTAAAAATCTTCCATGATGGCTCTTCTGGTCAAGACAGCAGTGTTGGCAGACATGGCTCATCTCTTTGCACAACCACATAAAAATTACAGCTGAAATATAGAACAACCATCACTCAGAACCATCGGAAATCAAGGTGAATGGAAATCTGACAACTGTGGAATTAAAGAAACCACATCCATCCAGACTGGTAGGAGGGGCATAGACCCAGAATGGGCTGGTTCCACACCAATGTGTGGTGGATAAAAATTTAGGAGGAATATCTTGGGAGCAAGTGGTCCCAGCCCCACACCAGACCCCACAGCCCAGGGTTCCAGTGCCAGGAAGTTAAGTCCCCACAACTTCTGGCTTCAAAAACCAATGGGGATTGAGTCAGTGGAAGAAACTCCTGGAGCCCTAAGCACATCTTTTAAAGAACCCACACATGGATGCACCTACTTAGACTCACTCCCTCTGAGCTCCAGCACTGGGAGCAGCTTGAAAGGCACCAGTGGTATATAGTGGTATATAAAGGCACCAGAGAAACTGAAGTGCATGGCATCAAGGTGAGCAGAGGCCATTGTCCCTTTTTTAAACCCTCCCCCAACAGAACTGGCAAGCTGGTGGCATATCTGAGACTCCATCAACCTGGCTAACACTGTTTGACCCACCTTGGCGATCCCCAGAGACTCTGCCCCACCCAACTTACAGTCCCACCCAAGCTGCTTTTTCATATGAATGGCTGAATTTGGCCCCTGCTTCACAACTTCCTAAATCCTCTCAAACAAGCAATAGCTGGCCTCAGTGAGCCTAAGCCCAGCATTAGCAGTAGCCAGCCTAGATTCACAGCTTGGCTTTGCCTGAGAATCTCCAAACCCAGAACTAGTAGCCATGTCAGATAGCTTTATAGCTCAGAAAGGGTGGCTCCGGGGAAAATACAGGCAGGGGCTGACCTTGGCCTGCACCACCCAGGAAATCCTAGGGTCAGTGTACCCAGCAGACTGCTACAGACCACGTCAGAACACCACCACCCTGCCCCTTCACAACTGATCTTCCTCAGAGGGTGGAGGTTGGTGGTCAGTGGTCAGAACCAATCCTTGCAAATGACTGGCCTGGGTAAATCTTCCAATTGACCTGCCAACAGCAACCAAGGCTCAACTACAAGAGAATGGCTTACTCAGCCCACCTGAAGGGCATACCTCGAGTACCCAGCCTGGGTGATAGGGGAGGATGTGCCACGACTCTACAGGACACCTACTACATTAGGCCACACTACCAAGGCATGGAGTCAAAGCAACTCTACCTAATACATTAGAAACAAACACATAAAGGCTGCCAAAATGAGGAGACAAAGAAACATGGCCCAAATGAAAGAACAAATCAAAACTCCAGAAAAAGAACTAAACGAAATGGAGATGAGCAATCTATCAGATGCGGAGTTCAAAACACTGGTTATAAGAATGCTCAAGGAACTTATTTAGGACCTCAACAGCATACAAATGATCTAGTCAGACACGAAGGATTTACTAACTGAAATAAAGAACAATTGCCATGGCTGGTGTGGCTCAGTGGATTGAGTGCTGGTCTGCGAACCAAGGTTCGTCGGTTCAGTTTCCAGTGAAGGACACATGCCTGGGTTGTGGGCTGGGTCCCCAGTAGGGGCCACACTAGAGGCAACCACACATTGATGTTTCTCTCCCTCTCTTTCTCCCTACCTTTCCTTCTGTAAAAAAATAAAATCTTGAAAAAAAAATAAAGAAAAGTTTACAGGGAAACAACAACACAGTGGATGAAGCTAAGAATCAAATCAATGATTTGGGATATAAGGAAGCAAAAAAACCCAAAAACAATCAGAACAAGAAGAAAAAAGAATCGAAAAAAAAAATGATAGTATAAGGAGCCTCTGGAATAACTTCAAGAGGTCCAACAGTCATATCATAAGGGTTCCAGAAGAGGAAGAGAAAGAACAAGAAATTGTCACCAGAACACACCTCACAGACTGACACATGCACTTCCTCACATAGTAATTTGATCACTAAAAAAAGAAGAACAAGAAATTGAAAATCTATTTGAAAAAATAATGAAAGAAAGCTTCCCTAATTTGGTGAAGGAAATAGACATGCAAGTCCAGGAAGCACAGAGTCCCAAATAAGATGGATGCAAAGAGGCCCACTCCAAGACACATCATAATTAAAATGCCAAAGGTTAAAGATAAAGAGAGAATCTTAAAAGCAGCAAGAGAAAAGCACTCAGTTACCTACAAGGGAATTCCCATAAGACTGTCAACTGATTTCTCAAAAGAAACTTTGCAGGCTGGAAGGGATTGGCAAGAAATATTCAAAGTCATGCAAGGTAGAGACCTACAGCCAAGACTGCTGTACCCAGCAAAGCTATCATTTAGACAAAAAAAAACCAAAGTAGTTCATCATGACCAAACCATTATTATATGAAATGTTAAAGGGACTTATTTAAGAAAAAGAAGAACATAACTATAAACAATAAAATTGCAATAAATACATGTCTATCAATAACTGAATTTAAAAAACAAACTAAGCAAACAAGAACAGAGACAGCATCATGGACATGGAGAGTGTTTTGATGGTTGCCAGGTGAGAAAGGGGTGTAGGGGAATGGGTGAAGAGGTGTGGGGATTAAGAAGAGCAAATAGATAGTAACAGAATAGCCATGGGGATGTAAAGTAGAGTATAGGACATGGAGTAGCCAAAGAACTTCTGCACATGACCCGTGGACGTGAACCATGGTGGGAAGATTGCCTGAGGGAGTGGGGGGTGCTGGGTGGAGGAAGGCAAAGGAGGAAAAGGAGGAAAACTATAATAGCATAATTAATAAAATATAATTTAAAATCTTCCAAGGCTTATTATTCCTCCTTGAGTATAAGGCCAAACCCAGCATGGTTTATATGGCATTAACTGACTTCCCTTCTCCCATGGCACCTGGTACCTCATCATAGCATTATTGCACTTATTTCAATTTTTCACTTTGTTGAAATATCCTATTTAATTATCTTTACTTTCAGAGAAAAATTTCTGAGAGGGTAGAATATTGCCTGTCTTGTTCACTATCAAGTTTCTGATACCTAGAACATAGTAAGATACTCAATAAAAATTTGATTAATGAATGAAAGAACTTATTATTTCTCTCTACTAAATTTTTTAAGGTAGGGCCACTTAAATTTATGTTATAAATACAATTTTTATATTAAACACGAGAAAATCAGTGATTCCACATTTAATCCTAGATTCTAAAATTATTGATACAATTTATGTCTGATCAGTCATATGCATTTTATTTTTTTTTTTCATAGAAATATGATCAACACTTTCTGAGGGATTAAGAGCGGTATTGTGGAGGGACACTACACATGGAATCAGAGCTTTAGGGTGAAGCTCTAGTGTTCAATAGCTCTGTGATCTTGGACAAACTACTATGATTTTCAGTTTCATGTATAATATGACTTCTCAGTAGTGAGAATTGGATAAGATAATGCATGTAAAATTCTGTCTAAACTGTAAAAAGTGTTGCATAAGTTTTTGTAAAGAATTTCATTATGGCCAGTGTGACTCATGTGCTTGGAGTGTCGTCCTGTAACCAAAGGCTGTGGGTTCTGTCCCTGGCTGGGAGCAGACAGGAGGCAATGGATCCATGTTTCTCTCTTGGACTGATGTTTCTCTCTCTCCCTTCTCTCTAAAAGCAATGAAAAAATGTCCTCAGGTGAAGATTAAAAAAATATTTCATGATTCTAAATGCTTTGCTCTCCAAGATTTGTGCATTAACTTCATCCTTTGCTCTACTATATTTCAATCTTAGTTTTCCTAACATATATTCTGTAATTCTTCTTTTGTTCTTAGTTGTGACAAATAATTTTGTGTCATGCTTTCCTTCTTTCTAAAAATTCATTTGTTAGCACTGTTGCCGTTAGCTGTTTCAAATTTAAATTACCTATCCCAAATTATTTATAACTTTTGGCAATTCTATTTTTAAACTCCAAAAGAGTTGAACCTTAGTAACAGACACATGATTACCTACAATTTCAATTATGTAACGCTTAATCCTTTGGATTCATATTTCTTGCAAACATTTTTTATTTTGAAAAATGATTCTCCCTCCCATTTTCTCCTGCACCTGCCTTCAGGTCCTCCAAATTTAGTTTCATTCTTTCAGTAGAGGAGTTATATGAAGAAGGATTTCCTTTAATAAAGAAAATAGGATAATTGAAGCCATTATATTGGCAATTCAGGTGAAAAATTCTGTACTTATACATGGTTATTTGAACATCAATTAAAATATTAGTCTTGACTTACTTGGACAATTGTTCAGCTTTCCACTTTATTCAATTTGTCACCCGTCAACATTTGGCTAGGGATTTTTGACTTGCACAGCAGGATCCATGCACACACACGTATATATTTGCTTAATTTATCACTTTTGCATAGGCATCTAGTTTTAGATTACCTGGAAGCTCAAGCCTTTATTAATAAGAAACAAGAATTTAAGTGGAGAGAGAGAAGGGTATAATGGCATTGACCCCAGGTGGTGGTAGAGGGCGGCCACACTTCCAGCACTGAAGGCTGGCATGCAAAAGCCTAAGTTGCCTGAGAGAGACTACACTATATTTGACCAGTTAAAAAATATTCTAGCATTTGGCTTTATGTATCAGATTTCTTTCATACAGAGATGAGAGGCATCATACGCTCTGTTGGTTTAGAGGCTATCTAACTGCTTTAAATCAACACAGTGTCTTCCCTGAGTCATTAATATGTGCTGAGTGGGTTAATGACCATCCCTTTAACTAGCAAATTATACTTGTGGATATTATTATGGGAATGTTGTTGATACATTTTTGAGAATTGCTACTCACAAATAGAAGATCAGAATAAGTGAATACCTGCAAAAATGCCACAGTAGTAAAAGAAAGAAAAAGCTTAAAAATTATAATGAAAGAAAAGAGAAAAATATTCCTGGTACCTAGTAAAATTTCAAAAAGTATCTAATAAATGAAGAAATAAAAAAGGCTAAAACTTGAGGCACTAAGACAATCAGATAATTAGAGCCTAAAGACACATATAAGTACTGAGGGAGGTGCAGTGTAATTATTATATTGTTGATTACTTATATTAATTGTTAAGAATGGGTTAGAAAATGAAGTCAGTAAGCCACTGTCATTTAGGGAAACTTCTGATTGTTTAATTATTGACAAAATGGGAATCTAAATATTTGCCCTTGATTCCAAGAGTTGTTAAAAATATTACCAGTATGAAAGCATAAAAGAATTAAAGTCCTATGCAAATGTATTAGCATATGTTTATGCCACCATCTTTTGTTAATACATCTTATTTTAAAATTGGAGAAGACTTCCTGTGCATCCACATTCATTTTTATATTTCTAACCTTAGATAAAAAATAACTAATAACAAACTGTTTTATTACTGCCTATTGAAGTTCTCCCTTATTTCAAGGGAGTAAACTTGAGGTGTGCTAGGAGTATTAGGGGAGGCCTCATTGATTAGGTGACATATGAGCAGAGATATGAAAGAAGACAAGGAGTAAGCTTTCTGGATATTTGAGGAAAGAATGTTTAGATAGAATAGCAAGAAGAGAGTCCCTCAGGTAGGAGAGTTCTTGGTATATTGAGAAAGAGCAGAGACCACTGTGGTTGGAGTAGAGTGAGCAAGAGGAGAGATGTCAGGGCTGAAATCAGAGAGGCAGGCTTTTGCTGAGAGAGCCGGGGAGTCACTGGAGGATTGAAATTAAGTGACGTTTCTGACTTACGATCTTTCTGGCTGCTGTGTTTGGAAATGCTTGTAGGTGGGTGAAGGTGACAGCGTGTAGACTAGTAGGAGGTGATTGCAGTAATGCAGGGATTACATGATGGTGGCTGGACCAGGGAGGCAGCTCTGGAGATGGTGAGAAGTGATAGGGTTCTGCATATAGTTTGTTGTTAGAGCCAACAAGATTTACTGATGGATTAGGTGTGGAGAATTAGAGAAGAATGAAGATGACCCCAGTAGTACTGGCTTGAACCACTGACAAGACCAGAGATAAAGAACATTGTGGAAGGAATAGGTTGAGGGTGGTGACTAAGGCCTGACGTTCAGTTTTGACAAGTTAAGTCTGAGATGCTTATTAGACATCAAAGTGGAAATGTTGACTATGCAGCTAGATGTGAGTCTGTGATTCTGGAAAAGGTCTGAGCTATATAGATATAAAATTGGGAGTCCTGAGAGTCCTGACAGTGTTTGAAGCCAGGAGACTCGACAAGGTTACCTACGGAGTAAGAATAGGAAGTCTGCAGAAGTTTGGAGGCTTGAGGGTGGAGGAGGACCAGTATAAGTGCCGGAGCGCAGCCACCATGCAGGGAGGGGACTGGGAAGAGAGTGCTGCCCCGGAAGCAGTGGTGCACTGGAAGGGGCTCCTGCCAGCTCGCAAGAGCCTATTGTAACATCTTCAACGGATTTTCAAGCTGCTCTGAAACACAGCCGCTTAAAAATTAAATTATATAAATGTACATTAAAGTAATTATATTGGAAGTAATACTCAAAACACATCACTTCCTAGTTTTTCTTTTTTTTTACATTTTGTTACCTTGTGTACTTTTATTTACATCTGTTTATCTATGTGGTGGAAGAGCTATGTAATGGTGTACTGCTGTGCATCTCTTCCCAAGTTCACAGTCAATGACATTACGTTGGCAGCTTGAGATTGGCCCTGGTGGGAATGTTTACACCTTGGAAATGGCAAATGCTACACATCAGGGCTTGATTTATTGTTTTGCTGATAAGAAAGTGATAAATAAAATGTTACTAATGAAAGTGAAAATTAAAAGCATATTATTTCTCTCATATGTGGAATCTAATGAACAAACTAAATTAACAAGCAAAACAGAGACAGACTCACAGATAAAGAGCAGATGCCAGCTAGTGGTGGGGGAGGGGACATTAGGTGGTGGAGGGATTGAGCAAAAAGGAAAAAGGAGTCACGGACATGGACAACAGTGAGGTGATTGCTGGGGGGAGGGGAGTATAAGGGGACTAAATGGTAATGGGAAAAATATAATAAAGATTATATTATTTAAAAAAGCATATTCTGTCTGTAGCTATTACATGTGATTAGCAGAGAAATTAAAAAAAGTAGTTGTTCCTTATTTAATAATTATTGGATGCAGCAAAGAAGTCATATAACTGACGAAGGAGTGAGTGAAGTTTGGTCACTTACGCCATCTTTGTTGTTTCATCGCCGTCATACTCACTAATGTGATAGGGAAAATCAGCCGACATTCGTGTTGGAACTATTCATGCATCAGTTACAACCCTAAATTGGCTATGGTTCTAAGAATTTGGCAAAAATCAATAAAAAATGTATAAATTGTAAAACCAGGAAAATTACTGATGTAATAATATTTAAGACTCTGATCACTTTGGCTGTTGCCATTTTCTTCAGAAGCTTTGTAAACATAGTTTTACCATATACAAGTCAATGATAAACACAGTTGTTCACTGGGTAAGGTGAGTCTTGCCCTCCCTCATAATGCATTTCAGGTCTGAGAAGTCAGTTACTATATTCTATATTCTCTGTGGAACATTAGTATTGTTTAGTTAAAAATATGTGACCTGAGCCCTGGCTGGTGTTGCTCGGTGGGTGAGCGCTGGCCTGCAGATTGAGGGGTTGTTGGTATGATTCCCAGTCGGGTTGTGGGCCAGGCCCCCAGTTGGGAGTGTGCAGGAGGCAACTGGTTGATGTTTCCCTCACATGTTGATGTTTCTCTTCCTCTCTTTCTCTCTCCTTCCTTCTCTCTCTAAAAAAATAAATAAAATCTTAAAAAAAAAATCTGTGACTTGACATTCTCCAAATAGATCTTCAGGTTGGAACAATAAAGTTGAATCTTCTCACTTACAAAAAAAAAAAAAAGAATTGTCACCACACACAGAGGCATTGTCACTCTGGTGACTTTTTCAAGGATATTTTGTCTTGTGGGAGATAAAGACATATATTCCAAAAGCCATAATATGGCAGTATGTATTAAGATTGCCTATAGTTAGTTGTGTTGGTAAAATGGTTTGGAAGAAAGGTGGTGGTGGTTAATTTTAGCTGTCCGAGATAGCTTAATGCAAGAGAGAACATTTGAATTAGGTGTAAATGAATTGGGTTTTCAGTTGATTTGGTGACTACTTTCTTATATATGTATATATATTTTTAAAGATTTTATTTATTTATTTTTAGAGAGGGGGAGAGAGGGAGAAGAGAGGGAAAGAAATCTCAAAGTGTGGATGCCTCTCATGCCACCACTACTGGGGACCTGGCCCACAACCCAGGCATGTGCCCTGACTGGGAATTGAACCAGTGACCCTTTGGTTTGCAGGCCGGCACTCAATCCACTGAGCCACCAGCCAGGGCTGCTTTCTGTATATTAGATATTGTACCAAATATTTTGTAATTTACTACCACTACCTCGCAGGGAACTGAAGTTCAGAGAGGTTAAGTGACTCGTTAAAGATCACACACAGCTAGTAAGTAGAGTGAGGCACAGATCTAGCTGACAGCACACCCTTTCCGATATAGCACACAGATTCCAGAAAGAGTGGAATGTGGGAGCATGTTCCAATACAGTGAGCAATAGGAGCAAAGGAAAGTACAAAGGTAAGAAAAAGGAGGGAGGGAGGGAGAAAGGGAAGGAAAAAAGAGAAATCCAATGTGACTTGGGCCCTGTGTATGTGTAAAAGATGGTGGAATTCATAGTGGGAAACACAGCTGAAAATGTAGGTGGTAAAAAATCATGGGAGGGAGGCCTGGAAGGTCGAGCTAAGGAACTTGGGTGCTCTCTTGTAGGAGGTCATCAATTTCAAGATAATTTTTCTGACAGGAGAGAATTATATCTGTTGCCAACATTGCATTTGGGACTTTCGTTTTGTTTGTTTCTAGTTACAGATTCTTTTGGAAGACAGGACTATAGAAATAAAGTAGGTTCTTAAATTTAAAAATTAATTAATTCTCAATTTCGTGTGGTAGTTTATGGAATTTATGATTATTTTATTAAATTCTTTTGTGCCATGAAAAGAGGAATACAACTATAGAATTGTTTAATGTAAACTTACTATATTTCTAAGACCATAAGATAGAATTTTAAAATCTGTCTTTCAGATACTGACCGAGCTTTGTCATTGCTGGAAGAATACTGCAAAAAATTGAAGAAACCAGAGGAGCAGCAGTTGAAAAACGCTGTTAAAAAGGTGATGGGCATCTTTAGGAGCACCTTATTCCAAGCTTTGCTAGGTATGTGTTAAAAAATTATGTATTATCTTAATGGTAAGAACTCAGCCTGATAGTCTGAGAAATGTGGTCAAAGAACCTGACGTTAACCAAATTTAAGAGTGGAATAATTTTTTTTCAATACTAGAAGAAAAGGTTTAGGCTCTTTTTCTTATTTAAAGTTAACCTGAAAAAGAACTGTTAAGAATGGAAATAAAGTGTAGTTAAGAATGGAAATAAAGTGTAGGCTATTAAAAATATAAATATTGAAAGGATGATTTGCATAGGGAGGAAAATTTGTGCAGGAGCAAACCTGAGTTGTGTGTGGTTAGGGAAGAAAGTTGCCTCGCACAAAACTCAATGGGGCACATTTGACTGCGAATCAAGTTCTGCTTTTACTCTCTTCTTAAAACAAAAATGAAGTATTCTTTTCTTCTTTTTTGCTTCTCTTATGAAAGTTGATGGCCCAGATTGAAAAATTTGTTGATGAAAATCTCAGTGCTTTGGAATTTTTGTCAATTTGTCAGGACTCTCACTATATAAAGTTTAACTTTATGTTTATTTTCTAACTTATTATAGATTTTCTTCACAATCTTTAATAATCAAGGATATAGTTTATCTATGACTTCATACATATATCTTTTGCATTTATGGAGGTAACTTTTAATTCTTTTTAATAATATTTTAAGAGTTAAAATAAAGTAGCAAAAGGTATAAGCAAACACCTCC
>VMDR010038284.1:0-10016 GCA_007922815.1 Macrotus californicus | reverse complement strand
ATCACTTTTTGAAATCTTTCTGTCACTACCAAGAGAATTTCATTGGTATTTTTAAAAGAATACAAATTATTCCTGAAATTCCTTTGGCACAGGAATTCCAGTTTTACCGTTTGATTAACCTAATCATAGCTATAAACTGAAGTTGTTTCCCTATCTTGGCTACCTGAATAATGCTGCAATTAATACAGGCCTACATATATCTTTATGAATAAATGTTTTCCAAATTTTGGGGTAGATACCCAGGGGAAGGATTGCTGGGTCACATGGTAGCTCTAGTCTTAATTTTTAAAGGAAACATCATACTGTTTGCTATAGTGACTGTACCAATTTACATTCCCACCAGTAGTGTATGAGGGTACCTTTTTCTCAACATCCTCTCCAACACTTGTTTTGTTTTGGTTGTTTTTTGTCTTATTGACGACAGCCATTCTGGCAGGTATGAGGTCCTATCTCATTGTGGTTTTTATTTTCATTTCCCTAATAGTTAGTGAAGTTGAGCATCCTTTCATGTATCTGTTGGCCATTTGTATGTCTTCTTGGGAAAAGAGTCTGCTGAGGTCCTCTGCCCATGTCAAAAGACTTTTTTTAAAGTGTCAAAGGAGGGTATATAATAAAGCAGTAGGCCATGAAACCTACTGAGTTCTTTTGATGTGTGCAGTCAGTCCGTGAGGACAGGGTCTGATTTTCCTCTTTCATTATTGTATATCTAGCTCCATTCACCCGGTATGGTATATATTAAGTCCTCAGTAAAGATTTCTTGAATAAAGTAGCTGTGACCTTGGGCAGTTAACTGTCTATGCCCCTCAGTTACCTCATCTGTAAAATCATTCATTCCACCAACTTCTGTTACGTACCTCCTGTGTGCCAGGCCCTGTTGGAGGCACTGAGCAAGTAGCCAAAATGGGATATGTAAGGGTTTTGCCATTCTGGAGCAAACATTTTAATGTCAGGCAGAGAAACGAAAATACAAATAAATGCATAATGTAAAGTCAGGTGTGGTAACTGCTGGGAAGAAAAATACAACAGGGCAAGGAGCCGGTGGGTAATAGTAGGGTGGTTTTAGGTCAGATGGTCAGGATATACCTGAGGAGATGACAGCTGGGCAGAGACCTGAATGAAGAGACGTAACGAGCCTTGCACAGCTCTTGGGGGTGTGATTTCTATTCAGAAGACAATGCTATGCAAAGACTCTGAGGCAGTAATGAATTTAGCCTGTTTGAGGGGCTCCAGGCTGGTCAGTATGACAAGAGAGAGTGACTGAGGGGAGAGGTGTGAGGTAAAGGCCAAGAAATTGGCAGGGCCCTGTTTATAGAGCACCGTGTAGGTGACAGTTATTTATGGAGTTTTATATAATTCCTAGTGAAATGGACAGCACATGCGGGGTTTTGAGGAAAGGAGTGACATGAGCTATTTTTTGTTTTGCAAAAGTCATTCTGGCTGCTGTGTGGGAAGTAGACCCTGGCGAGGAAGAATAGAAGCAGAAAGACGAGTTTGGAGGCTGTTGCAATAGTGCAGGTAGATGAGAGGTGTTGCTGGCCGGGACAAGGACAGGGACAGGGACGAGGAAAGAAGTTGGCAGATTCTGGATGTGGTTTGAATATGACAACAAGAATTGCTGGTAGACTGGCCATGGAGTGTGAGGAAAAGAGGAATTAGGACGACTAATTTCTGGTGTGAACAGTTAGGTGAAGGGTGATGCAGTTCAGTGAGATGAGAGCAGCCAGAGTTGGAGAATCAAGAGTACTGTGTTGGGTATATTAATTTTGAGTTGCCTGTAGAGCAGAGATGGAAGATATATAGTTCAAGGTAGAGGTGGGGGCCGGTAACATACTGATGGGATTGAATGCCATGGGGATGGATGGGAGCACTTTGAGGACTGAGAAAAATTTAGAAGTGGAGGTCACAAGGTACAGCCAAGGAAAGAGTGGGCAGAGAGAAGAAAAATGAAGAGAGTTGTTCCTCGCTAGCCATGTGTGAAAGAGAGAAAGTTCTCGAAGAGAGTGGTGAGCTGTGTTGACAGGCTGATGAGAAGGTAAGATGAGAAGCAGCCATCCAGTTTGGCAGGGTGGAGGTCACAGAGGGGTGTATCTAGTGTTTACAGGTAGAGAGTTAGAGTCAACAGCTGCTTTCTTATCTAGCAGAAAAATCACATTAATATTCATTTTTATATTCATGCTAGGTAGTCTTTTGTTCTTAATTTGGGAATAAAGGAGAGATTGAAATCAAAGCAAAATATTACCATTTAAAAGGTTACTCACTGGGTTAGATGATTTTTCCAGATCCTTCATTCTTCAGATGTTTGGTGTTAATATTTAAAGTTTCTGAAATCATATATGTAATATACATAACATTTTATTTTAAAATAGCAGCTGTACTTTTATATGGTCACAATAACTAGACAGCACATAGCCTTATTTTTTAAAAAGAAGCCCTTTCACCCAGTCTGTTTTCATCCTTCGACCACTGTTCTTAGTTTCTTTATTTATATTGTAGAGATTTTAAAATGTACATGCAGTTAATTGTAAATTTTTATTATTTTTTCATGAATGACAACACACTATAACATATTCTTTTGCCCTTCCTTTACTGTTTGTTTATTTTTTAAATAAACTTTAGTTAGAGAGGCAGAACATGAGCATTAAATAAAACTTTAAAATGCACACAAGCCAAAAAAAGAAAAGGAGTATACTTATCAGAGTACCAACATGAAAACTTTAGTATAGTGCGGGGGGGTGTTTGTGTGTTTACGTATCTGTGCATTTGCCAAAATTTACAGCTTTTTTAAAAAAATATTTTTCTTTAATTTTTTTAATGTTTATTTTTCAATTACAGTTTACATTCAATACTATTTTGTATTAGTCAAAGGCAGTTTTGTCAGTTCCACGCTAACCAAAAACTGGAGCCTGATCCCCTAGGTTGACTGAAGATGCGTAATTAATTTTCTTTCACATGAACCCCCCCCCACTCCTGTTTCTCAGGTGAACACTATTTGCCTCCCTCTACTAGCTCTTCCACTCTCTAAGTCAGCATTTCTCCAAATGTGGTCCACCCAGCACCCACATGACCGTCAGCTAGGGTGCTTGTTAAAAACGCAGATTCTCGGACTCCTCCTCAGACTGAATCCAACTATCCAACAGCTCTTTTATAACCTGCTAATTTTTCAGTCAGTAATCTCCTTTCTATTGTTATGTGTTTTTATCTTATCTCACACCCATACTGTATTCATATTTCCCCCAAATAATCCAAAATGTTCTCCACAGCTGGTTTGCTCAACTCAGTATCCAAAAGTGATCGACTTGTCAGTTTCTCCCTCCAGATCTGTCCATTTTTCTGTGTGTACGTTTAAATGAATTGAACTATTTCTCATTACTCAGCATCTTTCTCTAGCCCTAAGAATACAGAATGTGACAAAAGTAGGTTTACAGTTGTTTGAAAGGAAAATAGTACAATAATTAATAAATAATAATACAAAAATAAACTCTGTGTTTTACGTACTCACAGCTGTAAACCTACTTTGGCCCTGCCCTATATATTTTTGTCTCAAAGTGTATTTTCTCTATATCATTAATAAAACCAGCTTTCTTTTGGTTAATGTTTGTCTGATATCTTAGAGCTTCCACAACCAAATGCCACAGACTGGGCGGCTTAAACAACAATTTATTTTCTCAGAGTTGTGGAAGCTGAAAGTCCAAGACTGAGGTGTCAGCAGGTTTGGGTTCTCCTGTGGCCCCTCTTCTTGGCTTGCAGACTGTGCCTTCTTGCTCTACCTCACATGGTCTTTTCTCCGTCCTCTTCTTCTGAGGACACCAGTCTCAATGAATCAGGACTCCACCGTTATGACTCATTTAACCTTAATTCTTTAAAGGCGCTGTTTTGAAATACATTGATGAGTAGGGCTTCAGTGTGTGAAGGGGGTAGGGCACGAGTTCAGTTGCTGCTGGTCCATGACTCAGTCTACTCACCTGTTAGACCACTGATGTCACTTGCCCTCAGGGCATTAGCCTTTAGTATTTGCTTATAGCTCGTGCTTCTTGCTGTGACTTTGCCCTAGATTTATTTGTGGGGGCCACTTCCCTTATTTTCTGAAAGCCCTGCAGTGTATAAAAAATGTGTTTTTTTCCAAGTGTTCTGTACGTAGTTGTCAGACTTCTGGAGGCAGAAGTTCTCAACATTCTCTTCATCTGTTTCTGATCCTGTTGCTTTTTAAGTCATCCATTGAGCTTTTAGTTTCAATTACTTATTTTTTCCATTTCTACATATTCTATATATTTTTTCAATTTGCTTGGTGATATCTTAGTCTTTTGCTCCTGGCCATATTTGCAGTTCCTTCTTATTTATTTAACTTAATGGTTCTTAACCAAGGCGGTACCATTACACAGGTGTTTGGAAATTTGTGGAGGAAATTTTGGTCACTCATTTTCCATACAAAAGATGGCATCTAGTAGATTAGGGATACTGCTAAAAATCTTACAAGGCAGGGACAACTCCCCACGTCAAGAATTATCTGTCTTAAAATGTCATAGTGCCGAAGCTCTATAATTTTATTGTAATGTATTTGTCAGGTTTTTCTTACATTGTATTTTTTCAAAGACTGTGTCCTTCTCTAATTTGTGGAATGTCTGATATAAACTTATTCATAATACTCTTTTATATTCTTTCAATGTCTGTAAGATAGGTAGCAATATCCCCTCTTCAATTGCTGATATTGTTCATTTCTTTCTCCTGGGTTTTTTTACATTCAATACTACTTTTATTAGTTTCGGGTGTACAGATTAGTGGTTAGATGATCAGACTTTACAAAGTGTCCCCTTTGATATTTTCCATACCCACCTAGCCTAATACCTAGGTGTTATAATATTAGTGATTATACTCCCTATGCTGTCGAAAAGTTGAAAATGGAACTGCCTTATGACCCAGTGATTCCACCTCTGGGTGTATATTCGAGGAAACACAAAACACTAGTTCAAAAGAATATATGCTCCATTATGTTTATTGCAGCATTATTTACAATAGCAAGCTATGGAAGCAGCCCATTGCCCGCTAATAGAGGCGTGGACTAAAAAGTGGTGGTACATATATGCAGTGGAATATTACTCTGCTATAAAATAGAATGAAATCTTACTATTTGTAATAGCATGGATGGACCTAGAAGCAGGGGTGACTAACCTTTTGACATCTCTGGGCCACACTGGAAGGAAAAGAGTTGTCTTGAGCCACACATTAAATTCACAAACACTAACAAAAACTGATGAGCAAAAAAAAAAAAAGGTTTTAAGTAAATTTATGATTTTGTGTTGGGCCACATTCATAGCCATCCTGGGCTTCATGTGGCCCGCAGGCAGTGGGTTGGAAGGGTGTTAACCATTTGATCTTACATAGGCAATCTAAAGAACAAAATAAACAGACAAAATTGAAACAGACTCATAGATACAGAGAACAGACTGATAGTTGCCAGAGGGGAGGGGTGTTGAGGGGCTGGCGAATAAAGTGAAGGAATTAAGAAGTACCAGTTGGTAGTAACAGAACGGTCACGTGGATGTGAAGTACAGCATAGGGAACCTAGTCTTTCTCCTGTCTTACTTCTTGATCAGTCTTACTGAGAGTTTATTAATTTTAACAATGTTTTCAAACCAGTTTTTGGCTTTGTTGACTTTCTCAGTTGTTTGTTTTCTATTTCTTTGATATCTACTCTTAATTATTTAATTCAGATAACTTACTTTGGGTCTGTTTTGCTCTTTTTCTAGCTTCTTAAGGTAAAAACTTAGACCACTGATTTTTTTAAACCTTTCGTTTCTAATATAAACATTTAAAGCTTTAAGTTTCTCCTGAGTACTTATTTTGCTGCATCCCACAAATTTTTAACATATTTTGTTTTCATTTTTATTACTCTTGTGATTTCTTTGGCCTAAGTGTTATTTTAAAGTGTATTGTGCAATTTCTAAAATGTTTTAGATTTTCTGTATGTCTTATGTATTTCTAAACTTGGTTCCACTGTAATCAGAAAGCATCTACTATACAATTTCAACTTTTTGAAATTTCTTTAGACTTATTTTGTGTTCCCAGGTATGTTCTATCCTGGACAGTATCCCATGTTCACTTGAGAAGAATACATACATATTTGCACGTACTGAGTATATTGTTCTATTGGATTAGCCAAAAAGTACGTTTACATTTTTCTGTAAAAGACACTTTTCGTTTTCACGGATAGCCTTATTGATTTGTATATTTTGAGTATGTCAGCTTTCTCCTGTGTGGTATAACACTGATCTCAATTAATGTCTTGATATATGATTGCCATCAACTTTAACTGGTTTGGAGCATTGTCCAGTGAGAAAACGCCAGCACAAAACTTTACAAACAACTTTTGACACGTTCGAGCACTCATAGCATCTTCTCCATACACTGCACAGATCTCTTTTTGCATTCCAGTTGTGTAACTTTCTGGAAATAATAAAGCTTAATATGCCAAAAATATTGCCTATTTTCTTCCATCTTCAATATTAAAATGGCTACACAAAAATTCACTAATTTTGACAAGTTTATTTTTTATTTTTATTTATTTTTTAAGATTTTATTTATTTTTAGAGAGAAGGGAAGGAGAAAGAGAGGGAGAGAAACATCAATGTGTGTTTGCCTCTCACACACCCCGCACCAGGGACTCGGCCTGCAACCCAGGCATGTGCCCTGACTGGGAATCAAACCAGCAACCTTTTGGTTCGCAGGCCCGCACTCAGTCCTCTGATCTACACCAGCCAAGGCTGATAAGTTTTGGGTTTTTTTTAAAATGCAGGCTGATATGACAACTGTCACATACAATCTAACAAAGTTGTTGCAAAACAAAGCACTACAAGAGCCATCTAATGGAAAAAACCAAATGAACTTTTTGGCCAACCCAATGTGTCTATTAGATAATTGTGGTTGATAGTGTGGCTCATATTTTTTATGTGGTATGTGTGTGTGTGTACTTGTTTTATCAGTGAGTGAGAAAAGAATGTTAAAATCCAACCATGATTGTGGATCTCTCTATTTTTTCTTTGAGTTCTGACAGTAATTTGCTTTCCTGCCTTTTGAAACTCAGTCAATAGCAGATTCATTTCATTCATACTTGTGTTTGGGAATATTATGTTCTCTGGTGGATCGACCCTCTGTGTTTATGAAATTTCCCACATCTTTTGTAGTATATTTCATTTTGAAGTATATTTTGTCTGATACTAATATAGCTACACCAAGTTTTTTATGATTATTGTTGCCATGGTTTATCTTTTTATTTCCTTTTAATTTCAACATCTCTGTGATAAAATTTAAAGTGTGTCTCATGCAGTCAAGATACAATTAGGGTTTAATTTGTTAAATGAAATCTGACAGTCCCTGCCCTTTAATTGGAGCATTGAGACTATTTGTATTTCATTATTGGTATGTTAGACACAAGTCTTCCATTTTGTTATTTGTTTTCTGTCGTTCTCATTTGTTTTTTTGTTTGTTTTTCTTTTCTTCATTTTCTGATTTCTTTTTGGTTACTGTTGTTTCATGTGCTATAAAATGTAAGAATCTTACAAAAGTATAATTAGTATAATTTCATTCACTCCTAATGTTATCCTTTGTGCTATTGTGCTATGTATTTACTGTATTTTAACTTATACACCCATAATTCATTGTTACTACTTTTGCTTTAAATTAATATTTACCTCAGAACTAAGAATAGAAAATAGTGTTTTAGGTTTATGTATACATCTCATTTCTAGTTCTCTTCATTCCCTTGTGTACATTTAAGTTCCATGTCGTGACATTTCCCTTTAACCTAAAGAACCTTTTTTCTTCATCATTTCTTTGTGGAAGTGTGCTGTTTATATATTCCTTCAGCAAGTTGTTTGTTTGTTTGTTTTTAGTACTTTGGAGGTGTTCTGTTGTCACCTGACCTTCATTATTTCTGAGAAGACATTACGTGTCATTCATTTCTTTGCTTCATAGTATGACATGTCTTTTTTCCCCCTTGCTTATTTATTTGGGCTTTTAGTATTTTATTTATGATGTGTCATGGCGTGATTTTCTTTGATTGTATCATGTTTGGGATTCTATAAGCTTTTTCAATCTGTTGATACAGGATCTTTCCCATAAAACTTATTTCAAGCATTTTTCTGCACCTTCTCTCTCCTGCTGAGACTCTTAACTGCATATACATCACACTATTTTATGCTGCCCCACATGTCGTAGAGGCTCTGTTCGTATTTTCTGTCTTTTTTTAAAGTTCCTATTTTTTTATAATCTGTGCTTAAATTCACTGCCTGTTTTCTCTGGTTTCTAATATGCTGTTATCCAATCAATAACTCTTCATTTTAGATATTATAACTTTTTGGTTCTAGAATTTTTAGATTATTTGTTTTTTATTGTTTATATTTTTTCAGCAAAGATTCCCAACCATTCATTGTGTTCTTCTTTACATTGTTGAACATATTTATTATTACGGTCTTGAATCCTTTTCTTCTATTTCAGACATTTGGGTCTCTTCAAGGTCTTTTCTGCTGATCGCTTTTTTTCCTTGAATATTTGTTGGTTTTTCCCGCTTTTTTACATATCCACTAATATTTTTTTAAGTGTATGCAGAATGTGTGGCTGATAGGTTGTAGTTAGTCTGGCTTTGTATCTTCTTTACAAGATGTTGAATCTTGTTCTGACTGGCAGTTGAACAGCTGGGAGATTTTTATCCTGCCAGCCTTGTTTTAGTTTAGTGTATAGTTCTATTTTGGTTTTATGTTTAGTCCTGGGGGTGACCCTTCCTCTAAGGTATGGCTCTTCCTTATTCATAAGGTATGTGCTTACTGGGATTTCAACTGAATGCCCAGGGTGCTGGATTTGGAATCCATTGTGGTCTCTCCACTCTGGCTGTTATCTCCCAGTACAGTGTGCCCTTGGGTATTTGCTTACTTCTTCACCAAACAAGTCTCTTTTCTGTTTTCTACTCTTACTCTGTGTATAGGTGTGGATGGTTCTCTTTTGCACTGATCTCTCCTCTCCAGTAGTCTGTCCTACAAATTGCCTCATGAACCCTGAACTCAAAAGTGTACTGCTTTGGCTCTCTGACACCATTGTACTTACTGTGCTTGGGTTCCAACTTCTTGACCCTTAGTCCTTGAAGTCTACTCAGGCAGAAAGTCAGGTCAAACTTAGTGCTTACTTTAAACATCCCCTCCCATAGATCATTACAGCTTTCCACTGCCTATTGTTCCATTCAGTGTCCGTAAACAGTTAGCTCATACATGTTTTCCAGTTCTATGGTTGTTTACTGAGGAAGAGGAAGTCCAATAACAGTGCCTCTATCGTGGTCAGAAGTCTGCTAAACCTGTGTATTTTTAATTTTCTTTGTAACACAGAGATAAAGACTCTATATTGTAAAAAATTGCATGTAGAAATCATTTATTTGGGGATTGCAAATTATTTTTCAGCCTTACTGTGAGAGTTTCCAGAAGCACTTTCTTTTTAACCTCTTGTTTAATTTTTTTTTGTTTTTCGATCCATCATATATTCCCCATCAGCTATTAAAGGATGGTTTCCAAGGTCTTTTTGTATGTTTGACACTGAATTTATGTCTCAGTATGTGGTGGAGTTAAAAGATGCATGATATGTTTCCTGTTGTACTTCATCACTATTGTCTACCATATTGGATACTGCACTTTTGAAATAGGTCTAGCTCATTTGAAGAGTATTATATATTTTATTTTCTAGTATTGATTGTTTTTAAATTTATCTTTACATGTTATGCTCCTTCAGTTAAGGTGATTTTCCTTTCACTTGTTAGGTACATTCATACTGATTATTCCAGTATTCTCCTGTATCCCTTTTATTTTCCTGTACTTGGTATGAAATGGCTTCTATGAAATCCAAATGTATTTATCATAAACAAGTACAAGCACTGACAATTTTGTTATGTCTTCTAGTGTGGTTTTGTTACTGCATTTTTTATTAAAATGTATATTTCCCCTGCCCCTGCCGTATATTACAGTTAAGATTATGTATATGTG
>VMDR010038283.1:0-10012 GCA_007922815.1 Macrotus californicus | reverse complement strand
CCTTACTTTTTCTAACAATCCTTTGTGGTCTACTCATGTGGCATAAGTGGCTGGAGGGCATTTCCTCTGAAATTCAGTCGACTGGGGCTTTAATGACATAAGAGTTATTGATTTTATCTGGTTATAAATACATACATACCCACCATATAGAGTGTATAAAACTCAGAGAAATAAAAGAAGGAAAAATCACACCTAAGCACGTTGCCTAGACATTTCCACTGTTAACATTTTTGTGTATTTTTTCCTCACATTTTCTCCTGTATGCATACTCAGAGACACACAAACAAATACACGGTGCCTACGTCTTGCTATTTAAGACTCATTAGTACACTTTAAGAAAGACAGGGTCTTTGCCATCATGAACAATATAGTCTAGTAGCAGGAAAAAATAGAACTAAAATAATCACGTAGATTAGGGCATTATTACAAATTGTTATAAATGCCACAAATGAAGAGTCATATTTCTATGCTTTCATGCACAAAGTAACAAAAGAAAACGGAGTTGAACTAGTGTGACAGGAATGCCTTCCTTAGGGAATTGAGACTGAAGCTGTAACATAGATGATCGCTTAAGGGTAGAGTGTCATTTAAAAAAGACGACATCGCCCTGGCCAGTGGGGCTCAGTTGGCTGGGCATCACCCTGCAAACCAAAAGGCTGCAGGTTCAATTCCCAGTCCGGGCACATGCCTGGGTTGTGGGTTTGGTCCTCAGTTAGAGGGCGTGCAAGAGGCAATTGATCGATGTTTCTCTCCCTCTCTTCCTCCCTCCCTCCCCCTCTCTCTAATATCAATAAAAGAAAAAAATTTTTTAAATGGCACCAGTTCATAATGTCAATAGCTTAAGAAAGGATGCCTCTTTTTCCATACTTTTGATGAATACTTTGCATTATTAACTTGTTTAAACTTTTCCAAATTAAAAAGTAAAAAATATATATTCTTGTTACATTGCCCTGAAATTTTTAGTGAGATTGAGCATCTGTTTCAATTTATTAGCCATTAAATTTTTTTTCTGTGACAATCTGTGAAATACAAAAGCGTATTTTTCTGGAGACAAAGTCTGTTCTCAACATGGATATCTGTTCTCAAAATGAATATGTATTCTCAAACTGACCCTCAAACAGTTCAGCATCACTAATTTGGACTTGTTCTGAACAGGAAGTTTAATTTTCCGCATGTCAGCCTTGCAAACATTTAATCACTGCCATCACTGTCCCGTTAAGCCATCTTTCCACAGATTCTATATCCTTGGTGCACTAAACCCTGTGATATCTTTCTTTGCAAGGGTGGTAGGGATCACACCGCTTCAGTGTGGGATCAGCAGTGCAAACCGGGACAGGTCTAACATGTCCCCTGTTCCTCTCTTCTCCTTTTTGTGCATCCAGAGACTTCCTGCTTCCAACACTCGCCTCCTCTCAAAACAAGGAAGATCTGGCGCCGTTACACTGTAACTAAAATTCATTCCCTCCGATCTGTTAATGTCTACGTATTAAGATTGTCCAACACTTCTTTCTATTCACAGAACACAAAGTCAGTGTATGTGTCAGGTGGGATGTGGGGGAAAAAGGTGCACTTTCCTGTAACAATCAACATTTCAGGCTGGCTCTCTCTCTCTGCTGTCAGGGAGGTATGGTTTAGGACGTCATTGAAAGCCGTTCCTGGAGCTGTCACTAGGGGGAGTGTGAGTCAAAATTTTCTTGAAAAATGTCAGAAAGGAGATTGGAATGCTGGAGCATAGAAAACACTAAACATTTAGAAAGGAATTTGTGGGGCTGTGTCCTGCCTCTTATACTGAGCCTGGGCCTGGATCTGCTGGAAGCATAGCACTTGGTGAGGGATTCACCTGCTGCCAGGGCTGACAGTGGAGGCCAGGAGGTGGAGGGAAGAGCAGCATTCCCTACCCTTCACGGGACAAAAGACACGTAAGATTGGTGGGCTTCCTGAATACACTTTCTGAAGTAGGTGCATGTCTCTGTGATCTTGCTTTGATATGTGCATACATTATCTGCTTTTGCATATCTTTTTGTCTGTGTCATGTGGCAACTAATGTTTAATGAAGGCAAACACTCCAAAACAGGAGTCCAGGCACTATGACATCAGATGGTAAAAAAAGCTTGTGAGTCCAGCTCAGTACAAACCACTATTTTAAGGACAAAAAAGGGTAGTTAAAAAAGAAAAGAAAGATATAATTCCTGGATTTGCAGTTTTACATCTTGTTTGGCAATTTGCAACATTTTCATTTCCATCCTCACCTTCCTTCATCAATATCTCCTTGTTCCTATTATTTTCGTCTGTCTTTGAGACCTTAAGTCTGGTCCCCGGTCCAAAAGAAACCTTTCTTGGTCTGACATTGCTCCCCACCCCCACCCCAAACCATGCCCCGTCACTCTCAGCCTACACAATGAGACTTCTTGAGAGTGGTCTCACCTCCAGCACTTCCTAATCAACCCAGTTCCCAACTGTGCCTTGGGTTCCGCCCACATCACTCCATGACACTCTGGGCAAAGATCACAAAAGACAGCATCCACTGGAAAGGATCCCCCCTGCCCCACCTCCAACCACCTGCTCCCTTCCATAGAGACAGTCATGTGAGAAATCTTTATTCCAGAGATATTTTATACATATTACACAGTAAAATATATTAATTTATCTTTCTCTTTAGCATCAAGATACCATACATGATGTATGCACTATTTTGTACTTACATTTAAAACATACACAACGTATTTTGATAATCTTTCCATAAAAAGAAGTTACTTTTTTCCTTAAAGTGCAAGATGTTCCATCATATCGAGCTAATAAAATGTATTTAGCTAGCCTGCTTTTAACGAACACTTAATAGTTTTTGATATTTTGTTATTACAAATAACGTTGCAGTGACTAAAGTTGTACATACGTTGCTTCATACTAGTGTGAGGGGAATTGCAGGAGAATTGGAATTGCTGGCTCAAGATACGTGTGTTTATAAGATGTGGCAAATGCCTGTTTCTCCACCCTACTCAAAGTTTTTGTCCTTTGCTAATCTGATAGGTGAAAAGCAGTACCTCTGAATTTTAACTGATCGTCTTTTCTTATGTTTAAGACCATTTGGGATTATTTTTAAAATAAGAATGAGAGCATGTAACACTTTCTTGATATTTCTGAATTTCTGAGAGCTCCCCATCACCTTTTTTAAAGAGGATTTTGTTTATTTATTTTTAGAGAGAGGGGAAGGGAGGGAGAAAGAGAGGGAGAGAAACATCCATGTGTGCTTGCCTCTCCCATGCCCCCTACTGGGGACCTGGCCCATGACCCAGGCATGTGCCCTGACTGGGAATCAAACTGGTGACCCTTTGCTTCACAGTCCAGTGCTCAATCCACTGAGCCACACCAGCCAGGGCTCCCATCATCTTTTGCATACCTCTCAAACTCCTGGGATAGCCTTTTCTCTTCCTCTAGCCTCCTCTGTTGCTGCACCCCTTTCCTACACTCAGCACTCCAGGCTCACTGCGCTTCTTTCTGTCTGGAGCACTAGGCTTTCTGGTGCTTTTATCTGCAGTGTTCTTCACCCCAGGCCTCATGCATTTAACAACTATTATCCCCGGGACTCAGCTGTTCAGGGAAGTCCTCCACGCTATCCACTTCCACAGGGCCTAGAACCATGGCTCAGCGCTGTTAGGTCCTTGTGATTGTTCTATCTCTAGCATAATTCTTGACAGCATGTTGGCCCTTAGTAAATATTTGTTGAATGGCTGAAGGGCTCAATATCACTGCAACTAAATAGCCTTTGTCATTAATATGTCTGCATACATACATACATATATATACACATACACATATTTTTCTGACTTCTAAGCAGGATTTCAGCTGTCAAATGAAAATTTCCAGATACACTTATCCTTATTCTATTGCTACCCATGAATTCTTTCTCTTTTTTCCTTTTTTCCCTCTGAATTAAAAACAGCCAGAGAAATAAATGCCTCTCAGAGTCTATAAGATTCAAAGTTATTTTGCTTAGAGATGTGATGGTTCAAGGGAAGTATGCTGTTTGTGGTGGCTTTCATTAAAGAAAAAAAAATCAAAATTTGAGACACTACATACTTCTAACTTTCTTTTAGTGGGAATGGAAAATAGTTGGCACGTGCATTTAGGAGTCGTTAGTGTTGATTGGCTTGACCTGTACATCAGGGCTCAGTGCCTGATTCTCTTCAGTATAGACTTCTTTTCTTGTTCCAGTTTGGCTCCGAGCAAAGCTGACTTCCACATCATGCTTTAGGGAGTGTCTGTTCTGGCACAGAGAAGGCTACAGTCCTAGGCCTCAGTGAGCCTGGTTACTGGTCCTGGCTCAGCCAAGAATTAGCCATAGGACTGGAAAGTTCTGTCATCAGCAAAGCATGGGGTTCAGCTTAACTAGTTGCTAAGCTCCCCATTAGTCCTGACATTCTTTAATGTTAAATGTTTCTCTATTAGGATTTACTAAGATATTTAACATCTTATAGGGGGAAAATAATTTTCTAGGAATTCAGTTTTTCATTCTTTCATTTCCCCAATGGTTCCACACATATTCTTAGGCAAAATGATGTCACGTTAAATAGTAAAGCCAACTTTAACCAGCTAACAATAGCCGTCTCTTTATGTAGTGACACCATTGCCTTGCAAATCCCGTGTATATGTTTCTCTGACACCCTGAGAGGTGTCTTCCTTGAGTCCATGACTGTGTAAAACCTTCCAGGTCCCCACTGCTTTCCCAGGCAGAATGTGAGCCTGAGATTCTTCAGCATTGCTGCCCTGTCTCTAAAAACCCAGGAATGCTTTTCCACAAGTGTCTTTATCTCCCCTGAACTTAAACCCGAGAAGGCAAGAGGCAGTGGCTGCCCCTTGGAGCCAAGGAGGTAGAGTGGCCGTCATCTCTCTTGAGCCTCCATAGTTCAGCTTCTTCATACTCTTTGCAATCGCCGATATCCTTACGACTCCTGAGGCTGAGGACTAAAGGCCTCTCTAAGTTGAGGCAATTAAAACAAGCTAAGAAAAATTTAAACTGGGCCTGCATATATTTTAGAATTTGTTTTTGTTTTCATTTTTGAATACCTGCCATGAGCCAGGTTCTACCTCACGCGCTAGAAGGTATGGATTCCAATCGTGGACATGGTTCGATTGTGCTTTTCAAGACGTCTCTCAGAGCCTGCATAGCCCAACGGCTGAGGTATAGACCAGGGAGTTTTAAGTGGGGCAGGTTTTACTTACAATCACTTGCCAGTTGTGATAAATTTCAGTTTTGCCTAGTCAGGTCACTTACTGTAAATTCATTCAATAAATGTCTCTAAAATGTTTTTATAAAAAATATCTATTCATGCCAGTCACTGTTTCAAGGCACAACAGGGTAAAAACTAAGGTCTATGAAATGTGGCTATTGCTCTCGACAACTTATATTTACACATGTAAGTATTCAAATAATCATAACGAGAAATAGAGTGACAGATGTCGAAACAAAAATAAAAAAATTAACATTCAATCAGGGAGATACTGCTTGCAGTAGTTGAGTGAAAGGCGAGGTAGAGGGGGTCGCCTAGTGCAGCTGGGTCAGGAGAGATGGGAAGAACTCAGGTTATGGCAAAGGAGACCAGAGTTATCCAGTCAACAAACATGGCCCAATGAAGACTGCCAGTGCCAAAATCGAGAACGGGAAGAGGTTTTGGCTAAAGTCGAGGGCACACGAAGATAAGGGTAAGAGATCTAAAGGGAATACAATGGTGCCAGGTCAGAGATGTTCTTAACCAACAGCAGAATCCCAATTTATTAACAAGGGTAAAATTCTGCCCAGAAATTCAGAAAGCACACAAGGGTGCAATAGTACTTTAGATTTTATTTTATCAAATTAATCAAATTTAAAAGTATTTTGATACTTGAAAAATTTGCCTTGTTTTTCTGGAACATTCACATGTATAGAACCACTGAAAAATACTGACTATACATTGGGTTTTACTGTTGTACTATTTCTGAATCATGCTGGCTTATTTTGCTAGCGCCTTTCCCCAAAATTCACATATGTGGTATTGACCATCCCCTGGGGACTCTAAACAAGAGAGTGCTCTAAGTGGGTAGTGGCATCTTGACCCACACTGCGGGCAGAGGCCAGGAGGGGCGAGGCGTAATTGTGGTGGTCTGGGAGACACAGGCTGTCTCTTGTGGAAGGGCCATGGCTATCACTTAGAAATGGCATCTGTCCAGAGGTACGAGAATGTCATAGCTCAAAGCTGTATATCGGTCCAAGGCCACTTGGGAGTACAAAGGGTTACTCTAATCTATGCCATGCGTGCCGTGTTTCAGATGGAGATTTTGTGCCTTTTGGCTTCCTGGGGTTGATTGTGTTTGCGGCAACCCTCTGTGATTTGCTTCCCAGTAGAATGCTATCATTGAAGGCCTTGTCTGAGAACTTGCCATTCCGTTGTAACAGAGTTACTTTGAGAGACTCTTCTGGTTTTGAATTTATGTTCATTAAACATTTTTTATTAGTTGCCATTGAGGAGTTAAGAGTTAAAATCTAATGAAAGGTAGTATAAAAGCAAATATATATATATATATATATATATATATATATACACACACACACACACACATACACACACACATATATAGGCATATATACACACACATATAGTATACATGTATGTGTGTATATATGTATGTACATTTATATGTATGTATGTATATATGTGTATAAACTTTTCATATGTATGAGTAAAATGAAACTCAAGGGGATAGAACCTCTTATTCCGTAACTGGAATCTTGGCCTCCAATAAGAAACTGTATCTTCCTATGACTTACAAATATGAAATCAGAATCTTTATGTTTTAGTAGGAAGTAGACCAGAATTCCAAGAAAAGTTTCCTGGAGCCTGTGCCTTGCTCACAGGCGATAGGTCAGAAGCCTGTTAGACCCCACAGAAGAATGGGCGCCTCTCCCAACCCCTTCAGAGCTGGCCAAGTTGCAGAGGGTAACTCTAAGCCTACGTAGATGGAAGCAGTCAACATCAGTCCAAAGAAACATGGAGATGCTATTTCAGGGTGTCTCATTCCAAGAATGTGTTTTCTTTCTGTATGTGGTTTCTTTTAAATGTGCAATACTTTACTGCCCAGGTTTGCGAGGAAAGAAAATAAAGAGGGATACATGTAATTAAAATAAAACCAGGCCCATAGAAGGCTGTTTATAGAACAGTGAAATGTTTTCACACACAAAAAATCAGAAAGCCTCAGCGCCCCCAAAGGAGAAGCCATTTATTTTTCTTCTACATAATTTGTGCCATGCCGAAGCTGCATGAAGCCTGGCAATGGGGCCTCCGGAGGCCAGCTACACTGTCAGTGTTCAGACACAAGGGGAGTGTCCTGCTAGGCTCACCTGTTAGGGGTCGCTTTAATTCTCTCCTTGCACTTCGGCAAAGGAAATCGCTCTCAGCTAAGGTCACTGACAGATAGACTGAGATCCCGAGAAGTCACTTCTCAGTAGTATGGGGCAAGGTCCATTGGTTAGAAGTGTGGATCATCTTTAACAAACCAGACAAAAACTAGTCACCATTATCTGCACCCACATCACACCCACTAACACTTGGATCAATTTAATCCTGAGGTGCCGATAAGGAATGAGAAAGAACTGGAAAGGTTAAAATAACCAGTTGCAACAGGAAGTCAAAGATAGCACAGTTTATAACTGCAGCATCAGAGGGTCAATGTGTTTTCCCTAAGTGCCTTTAAAATTCAAGAGGCCAACTCAGTTGAAATCTGTTCTGGACAATATTTGTTGCAGTCATTAGCCAATTTTAGTGGAGATTATTTTTGCAGAGACTTAGGAAGGCCACCCAGGCTTGTTTGGCATTTTCTAGTCATTTCTAAGGTGTCCAGATAATCCCTTCCTCCTCTCGGATAATTCTGGATAATTCTCTTCCTCCTCTCACTCCTGCCTCCCCACCCCACATTGTGCATAACTTCATTCCTACTTTTCTCAAGAGTAAATCATTACTTCCTCTCAAGACTGACAGCATTGCCAGACCTCAGGGACTACTGCCGGGTCATGTGGAGCCCTTTCTCTGCATGTGAGCTGCCCCTAGGGCTTACCTGTTCTCCTCATCTCCAGTATGCAGCCCAGAGCTGGGCTCATCACACTGGAGCAAACTTCTGTAAAGCTCTGATCATAGGGGACATTTGGAAACACTGAAAACATTCCATGTTAACCCCCACATGTTCCCGCCATAAGAATGTTTTCCCTTAAACTTTGAGGGATGAGTCAGAGATAGCAAAAGTAAGAGCTGGAAAAAGTGATTCTCCCAGGAGACCTGGCAGTGAAAGTCTGCCTTCAAAGCAAGTTCTTCATGGAAAATGTCTTTTCTCAAGAGTACCAAATCTACTAATTATGCAAGCAAACTTTGCATTGGCCATTGCTACCCAAATGTGTTAGTGTCTGTCAGCCTGCCAATGTGTGACTTTTGGAAATACCATTTGCTCAGTCTGTTTTTCTCATAGGGCTTATTGACACACGCTGCAGCAACTCTGTGGCTGTCCCAGCTACAGCATGTTAAATATCAGCTAAACTTAGCATTCTGTCTTGACCACATTCCTATGAGTCTGGCTCTACGTTGCTGAAGGGGAATGCAAACTTGGCCCACTGTCCCCTGCCTCTGTTGCGGATGCTGTCACCCTCTCAGATCCTTCTACCCAAACCAAGTTCAGACCGTTACACAGAGCAGGGTGGTTGACTGGGCATCCAGCAAAGGCGAGTACATTTCCACACATATGCAGTTTTGAGTGAGGCACATAACAGCACACCAGAAGTACCTCAATGGTCTTTGAACTATGGAAGATAAAGTTGTGTTCAGGTTTTCTGTTTAGCATTTTTTTGGCCTTCCTATTCTTTAAACTTTGATGACTCAGGTGACATATACAGTTATTTTCTACTCACCAAGCACTTGAATGGGTGGTAACTTTTATAGCATTAGGGCAGGTATTGTTTTAGGAAGTGTAACTCCTTAGAGCATTGTATGGTGCTTGATTTTACTCTGAGGGACACATAGGTTCCTTTCATTTCCTTAAACAGATGATTAATTAATAAAAGAACCCAGATATTTCATCTTTTATCCTCTAAAACTAGGCTTTTCAAATATGTGGTGGTTAGAAAAGAAAAAGATGGTACAGTGATAGGTTTCCTTGTCTTCTAGGCATCTCAGCCTCAACAGTGGTCCAAACTAGACCTCCCACCCAGGAACCTGTTTTTCCTTCTGTGGTCCTTTGCTGTGACTGGCTCTACAGCAGGTCTGAACAGGTTGAGATGTCTCACTGCTCACCCAAATCTCACCATGTCCACTTCCAAAACCCCTCTGCCCCGTCTCCTCTGCCATGGCATTAATTCAGTCCCATCCCAACTCCTTCTCTGCCTATCACTTCTCTTCCAGCTCATATTTCCCCTCCACTCTTCAGCTGGAATCATCTTCCTGAAATGCCAATGATCACTAATCCACTCGAAATCTTTCAGTGCCTTTTTACTACCAATAAAAAAGGCCTCGTTTACTAGACTGACCCAGAAAGCCCTTTGTGAGCCGATTGTTTCCTTCTTCTGTGTCAGCTTTACTATTGTCTCTCCTAGCACTTTGTTTCAGAAATATTCAACCAATTGTAATTTCCCAAATGTTTCATTTTGTTTCTTACTTCCATGCCTTTGAAACTTCTGAATGAAAGGTTTCTTTATTTCTGTGTTGCGTAAACTCCTACTTATCCTTCAAAAGCCTGCTCAGGCATCGTTGCCTCTTTAAGACTTTTTCTTGAATCTTCTTGTATTATTGTATGTGTTATTCTGTATTATAAATAAATGTTGGCTCATTTATGTATGACTTTCTTTAAATTTGAAAATTGTCTGGCAAGGTTTATTAGTTATTAACATGTTGAACTGAATATAATGAAGAATTTGATATTGCAGGAAAAGTAGTTGAGAATTTAACCCTAAATCGTTTTGCCTAGGTGGTATTATTAGACCTGGAAGCCAAACCTGTAG
>VMDR010038282.1:0-10013 GCA_007922815.1 Macrotus californicus | reverse complement strand
AAGTAAAACTGTTTTTATTTGCAGATGACATGATACTGGACATAGAGAACCCCAAAGATTCCACCAAGACTCTACTAGAACTGATAAATGAATTCAGGACAGGAGGAAGACACAAAATTAATATCCAGAAATCAGTTGCATTTTTATATGCCAATATCGAACTAGTAGCAAGGGAAATTAAGACAACAATCCCATTCACAATTCCTTCAAAAAGAATAAAATACCTAGGAATAAACCTACCATGGATGTAAAAGATCTGTACTGGGAAAATTACAAGACACTGAAAAAAGAAATTGAATAAGATACAAATAAATTGAAGCACATACTGTGTTCATAGATAAGAAGAATTAACATCATGAAAATGTCCATACTACCCGAAGCAACCTATAGATTCTACACAATTCATATCAAGGTTCCAATGATGTATTCACAGAACTGGAACAAATATTTTAAAACTTTATATGGAACCACAAAAGACCCCACTTAGCAAACACAGTCATGAAAAAGAAGACCAAAGTTAGAGGAAACACACTGCCTAATGTCAAACTACACTCTAAGGCCAGGGTAATCAAAACAGCATGGCACTGGCATAAAAACAGACACGTAGATCAATGGAACAGAATAGAGAGCCCAGAAACAACCCACACCTTTGTAATCAAGTAACATTTGACAGAGGAAGTAAGCCTGTGCAATGGACTAAAGATAGTTTATTCAATAAATGGTGTTGGGAAAATTGGACAGATGTGCAGAAAATGAAACAAGACCACTTTCTTACACCACACATGAGAATAATTTCAAAATGGATTAAAGACTTAAATGGTTGACCTGAAACCATAAAAATTCTAGGAGAAAATATGGGCAGCAAAATCACGGACATTGCTTGTAGCAATATTTTATCAGATATACCTGCCCAGGCAAGGGAAGCAAAAGAAAAAATAAACAAATGGGACTACATCAAACTAAAAGTTTTTACACAGCAAAGGAAATCATCAACAAAATAAGACCACCCACACAATGGGAGAACATATTCGCCGATACATCTGATAAAGGGTTTAATATCCAAAATTTATAAAGTACTTACAAAACTCATCACCAAAAAAAAAAAACCAATTTAAAAAATGGACAAAGGACCTGAATAGAGACCGCATACATATGGTCAACAACATATGAAAAGATGTTCAACATCACTAATCATCAGACAAATGCAAATTAACCCACAATGTTATCATCTCACACCTGTCAGAATGGCCACCATCAATAAATCAACAAACAAGTACTGGCAAGGGTGTGGAGAAAGTGGAACCCTTCTGCACTGCTGGTGGGAATGCAGACGGGTGCAGCCACTGTGGAAAGCAGTATGGAGATACCTCAAAAAATTAAAAATGAATCTACCTTTTGACCCAATGATCCCACTTCTGGGAATATGTCTGAAGGAAAACAAAACACTAATTTGAAAGAACATCAGCCCCCCCCCCTAATTTCATTGCAGCATATTTAGTATACCATTGCCAAGATATGGAAGCAGCCCAAGTGTCCAGGAGTAGATGAGTGGCTAAAACAAATATGGGACATTTACACAATGGAACACTACACACCAGTTAAAAAGAAGGAATTCTTACCTTTTGTGACAGTATGGATGGAACTGGAGACTATAATGCTAAGCAAAAGCAAGAAAATATTATCTCATTTGTGAGTGGAAACTAATGAGCAAAATAGAACGAGAAACATAAAAACATGGAATAAACTGACAGCTCTAAGAGGGGAGAGTGCAGGTGGGAACTGGCTGATAGAAGGTGAAGGAATCAGTCAAAGAACACATGTATTTGACCCAGAGACATGGACAAGGGTGTGGAGATTGACTAGGGGGTGGGTCAGGCTGGGTGAAGAGGACCAAAAGGGGAAAATTGGGGTAACTGTAATAGCAAAAACAGTACAATATTTAACAACAACTGAAAAAGGACATAGTAGCCAATTTGAAGGGGCTCCACTGACCAAACAGGAGAGACTTTGCACATCAGAATAAATAATAGCAGATTATAACCCATTGAAACATACAGTAATTTATGAGCCCATGCTAATAAAATTACATAAACAAACAAACAAATAAGGGACCAAAATAAGCTCTTCTTACAATAGAATATCAACTAATAAAGCAATGATCAAGTTAGAAAATTACCATTTGACAACTGTTATAGTCATTTATTCAGGCAAGAATCAGTGGTTGCTAAAACAATTGGGTAAAGGTTTGTTAAGACACGGGACATTTACATAGTCTCAGTGTAACTCCCTGTAAAATATTTATCATTAAAAAGGCAAAATGTCAATAGTAACTTCATAGTGGAGAAACCTTGCAGGTACTCTCTTAACAATGTTATCAAAGTTAAAATCACCAGTAATGGTACAAATCAACTTTGTGTACCTTCTGATATCAAACACTGAGAACACAGTACATCTCATGGTGCTCCTGCCAGAAATGCATTACTGATTCTAATCAAGAGAAAATACCAGGCAAACCCAAACTGAAGATAATCTACAATATAATTTCCCTATATAATATATAATATAACTATTCTAGATCAAAAGAGATTGAAGAGGTATGACAACTAAAGCAACACTTGATCCTGGGTTGGATTTTGCACCAAAAGAAAAAAAGCTATTTTTTCTCTAAAGGAAATTAGGTTGTATTGTATCCTTATGAATTGCCTGATTGTGAGAGTTACACTGTGTATCGTTGGTCCAAAATATATGAGAGAGAAATTATGAGACAAGTGTAGTACAATATTAACAATTGGGAAACCTGGGTAGATGAGAGCTCTGTTTACAATTCTTGCAATGTTTCTGTAAGTTAGAAATTTTTCCAAAATAAAAGGTTTTAGATACTTTCCTATGTGCTCATCACCTGCAGGATCAAGTCCAAACCAGGCTTTGTCTTTATGTATCCCTTGCTTACCTCGTTAGCCTTATCTCTCACTATTTTTCATGCCTTGGCCTGGACTCTCTAGCAATAGCAAACTGTTCATGGTTCCCTGAACACATACTACTATTTCATTTTTGCATGTTTTTATACATGTTGTTCTTTCCACCTGGCCTACCTGTCTCATTTGATCTCTTGGTTAAATCACTCTTTCTTCAAACTCCAGCTCAGACATCACCTCACCCATTAAACTTTTGCTGACTTCCTCAGCTCTAGTTAACCAGTGCCTCCTCTGTGCTACCTCTTAACCAGCTACAAAGTGCAATCATTGCAGTTAATAATTTTAGGGAGCATTTATTAAGGATTTACCATATGCTAATGTATAAGTACATATAGATGCTAGTGGGTTTACTTTTAATCCTCACAGGGGTTATATTAGGAAGGTACTAGTACTAATCCCATTCTTTACCTCTCTGGCCCAAGTTCGCATAACCTGTAGGCGGCTGAGCCTGTACTTGAACTCAAGTATGTCTGACTGCAAAACCCGTGCTCTTTACCACTGTACTTAATGCCTTTAATTTCTCTCCTACTAGACTGTGACTTCCTTGTGACAGGAAGGTTTATGTCTCATTTTTCTCTATATTCCCAACGTTTAACCTTATCACAATGCTTGACATATAATAAATGCTCAATAAAGCATTTTTCTTCTTTTTTGTAAATATGAATTATCTCAAATATACAAAAAATGTGTATATATGCAGAGAGAGAGAGAGAGAGAGAGAGAGAGGCATTCTATCAGTCAGAACCCAGCAAGAAGCAGATGACTCTCTCAAGCTGGGTAATTTGAGAAGAATGAAGAGTTTGATAAAGGGATTCAATACTAAGTCATGGGCAGTATCTTGGAAAAACACAGGAATAGTGCAAAAACTAAGAGTTAACAGTAGGGCAATATTTACATTCCTAGGCCTGAAGGAATGATGAGACCAGGCAAATACCAAAACCCAAAGCGAGCTAGGTGGAGAGAGCTGCCTAACAGGAGGTGCAACCTTAGGTTAAGAAACCTAGCCAGTCCAAGGACACTCTAAAATCAGGAATCTGGGACCTCATTTTCTTCCATCCTTCCAATCTTCTACAAGTAGGAAGCATAAGGCACAAAATGATCTACAACAGACCATACAAGTCAGTCTCCCAGAGAAGGGGACCAAGTGGAGAAGGGTGGAAAATGGATCCAGAGGAGGCAAATGAAATGTAATCCAGAATGCTGTACCTACAACTCATCTGAAGAAATGGAATGTTACCAATACAGTTGAAGTCCTTGGTGTATTCCTCCCCGGTCATGGCCCCCTTCTTCCTGTCCTGCAGAAGAGTCATTATCCTAAAGCTGATGTTTATCGTTTCCATGAATATCTTCCAACTTTATAATGAAATTGTGTTATGCATAGTATTCATCTCACATTCATCGTTCTTCGTTATGACTGTGAACTTCATTCTTGTTGACACTAACAGCTCTGGCTTGTTTATGTTCTCTGCAGGATAGTGTTCTATCCTCTGAGTATACCACAAGGTATGTTTACCATGCTGCTGGCATTTACTTTGTTTTCTGTATTTTGCTTTTACAGTCAGTGCTGCCACGGGATTTTTATACTTCTGCCTAATATGTTATTTTAAAAATAAAATTGAACAGTGGAATTTTCTGACAAGGACTAGCACTTTTCTTGCTCTGTCATATCCTCATACTTGGTAAACGTCATGGTCTAAAAAAATAGGTTGGGGGTCAGAAAACTGCTCCATGTGTCTGGCTTCTAACTCTGTCTTGTGCAAGGCACTTAAAATCACTGAGCTTTTGTTTCCTCATTGGTAAAACATTGTTGTGAAGATGGAATGAGTTGGTGCCTATGAAAGCACTTAGTAAAACACCATATGAATGTATAATAAATGATCACTGTTTACTGTTGCCACCCTCCAACTTTCTGTAATGTGTCTTGTGAGAGCAGGCACTGTGTCTCTCTTGTCTGTTTGCTATTTTGTCTCTAGTGCCCAGAATGAGGGCTGGCACTGAGTAGGCATTTCATTAATTAGGAAAAGATAACTGCTGTAACCAACAGTCCCAAAACTCTCAGTGACTTAAGAAAAATCAAACTGTGTATCTTCCTTATGTTAGAGTCAGTTATTTGGTCAGCCAAGGAAGACTTGCTCTGCCTGGTTGGTGTAGCTTAGTGGATTGAGCGCTGGCTTCCAAACTAAGGGGTCGCCAGCCAGGGCAATTCCCAGTCAGGGCACATGCCTGGGTTGTCTGCCAGGTCCCCAGTAGGGGACGTTCGAGACGCAACCACACATTGATGTTTCTCTCCCCCTCTTTCCCCCTTCCCCTCTATCTGAAAATAAATAAATAAAATCTTTAAAAAAAAAAAAGGAATCCCTGTTCTCCCAGTCAATCAGACTGCAGATCCATTTTTTATCTCTACCACCTGATGGATCCTTGGAAACCTCACCTGAGGATAGGCTGGCAAATGAACATTTGTGTACATGAGATTTAACAGGCCAACCCTGAGAGTGTTGCACTTCATGCTAGCTTATTCCATTGGCCAGAAGTCAATCACTGGCCACATCTTGCTCCAACAGATGGTAGAAAAGTAGTTTAGCTTGGTCTTGAAATAAGGAAAATGCATGTGATCAGCATCTAGCTATGACATTCAATAAATATTTGTAAAATTAATAAATGAAAAATGAATGTAGTATACACATATGAATGCAACCTAATACCCACTTTTTAAAAGCATCCCAACAATGCTAATATTAAACTTGCATCAATTAAAATGCATGTGTATGCTGTTAAGCCTCCTTAAGAGCCTAGTTACTTGTCAATAATCCTGTTTCCTGGAGTTGGTTTGGAAAGATTAGTGATCAAATGCTGGTGCTGCCCCATTACTAGATCAATTCACTAATGACATCATGGCATTGTCTGCCTTCCTTAGAAAAAGAGCCAGAAGCTCTTTTCCTGATACCTTGCTTTCAAAATCTCACATGGATGGCTTGCAATGTGCACTTGCTGACCGAGAGACTAACGCTTTCCTATTCCATTCTGAAACAACAAGGGCTCCACTTTTAGATTTTCGTGCTCCCCACCTCAATCTTCTTCACAGGTGAGCACCTGAATGTGAAAGCTTCAGAGATTAGGCCTCAAGAGAGCTGCAGCTTCAGCTTTAACTCCTCTTGGAGTATTTTTTCTCAGAACCTAGTCACCATTTAAGAAGTCTCCCCTGAGACTCCTGTGAAGGAGTCTCTTTTTTTCAATGTTGGGAGATTGTGGGTATAAATGCAAAAGGTGAAACAATGCATCTTCTAGATAGTAATATTGCAAAATATCTTCATGACATTGTAGAACACAAGAACAAGACACAAAAGCTTCATTTATTTAAGGCCACCCCTTTCCCCTCTGCCCTGCATACCATCTTTGTCTTAAAATCAAGGGTCCATATGTGAGTGGATTTGAGTCTTGACACTATTAAATATCTATCTATTCCTTGCCTCTGTTACCATAGCTTTGTAGTGAATACTGATGTCTAAAAGAGCAAGTCCTGCCCTGAATGGTGTGGCTCAGTAGGTTGGGTGTCATCCTGCAAAGTGAAAGGTCACTGGTTTGATTCCTGGTCAGGGCACATGGTCTGGACAGGTACAAGAAAGAAGCAACCCAATCCATATTTCTCTTTCACATCGATGTTTCTCTCCTTCTCTTTCTCCCTTCCTTCCCCACTCTCTAAAAATAAATAAATAAAATCTTTTAAAATAATAATAATAAAATAAAAGTGCAAGTTCTTCCACTTAGTTCTTTTTTCAAGACATTCAGTTCTTAGCACCAAGCAGTATGAGGAAAGTGTCTGTGGAAGTGTTAGTGGAACCAGCTAGGGCAGAGTGTTAAGCTCAGGAGTGGTGAGGAAGGGTTCCATGCAGGCATGGAGATCTGTGGAGCTCAGAGAGGGTGTCAGTACCTAAACAGGGTGTACCTCAGAGAGGGTGTCAGTGCCTAAACAGGGTGTACCTCAGAGAGGGTGTCAGTGCCTAAACAGGGTGTACCTCAGAGAGGGTGTCAGTACCTAAACAGGGTGTACCTCTGAGAGGGTGTCAGTACCTAAACAGGGTGTAAGCAAGGAGATAGCATGCACTGAATATCAGAGCTCATCACCTCACTCACCCCTCTCAGGCTGGCATCCACACTGGGGTACCTCTCTGCGGGGATTCCCATTTTAGCCTGCTGAAGCTCTGATACTCGGTGTGAAGATGGTATTGCCCAAGGGGGATGGCCTGGAGTAGAGTGTCAGAGCCCCAGAATGGTGACGAGCACATCTCTACAGAGTGATGGTCCAGGCTTGCATGTCATGACCTGAGCAGGGTAAGAAGGGCATCCTCACAGCAGATGGCCTGGCTAGGAGCATCAGCCCTTGAGTGTAGAAAGGAGGGTGCCAGGACAGGGGGCAGGTCTGCATGGAAAGTCAGAGCCTGATTGGAGGTAAGGTAGAAGACACCCCATTGGGATGGTCCAACATGGAGAGTCAGAGCCTGAATCCTGCGAGGAGGGTGTCCATGGAGAAGGAAGGGGACAGGTACAAGGTGTTGGAGCCTGAGCTGACTGAGGAAGTGATTCATGTGGAAGGGGGAGAATGATGTGGGTGTTGTGCCTACATGTGATAAAAAGAAAATGTGGACAGGAGAAGGCAGCTGTGGCAATGGAAGTTATTTCTGTATGCTAGGACCATTAAATAGATTAATATGTTAAGGATAATTAAAGCCAGTTTTCTCTCTGTCAGAGAGGAGTATTAAAATATGGAAAGGTAGAAAACTAACTCTGTGATGTTAAATTTGAATTGAAGGAATCTGTGCGAGCTATCGTTTTCAATATTTGAGGTCTGTCCAGAAAGTATCCAGCCATGTACTATGTAAAATGGGGACATTTATTCAAGATACAAGAAACATTGTACATAGGACAATGATGCTGCAATCCCCTTCAAAGTAGGTACCCTGGGACCTCACACAGTTCTCTCAGCGTCTCTTCCACTGTTCAAAACAATCTACAAAATCCTTTGCTGGAATCACCATCAGCTGCCCCCTCGTATTTTCCTGAATCTCATTGACAGTCTGAAATCTCTTCCCTTTCAAAGGTGGTTTTATTTTTGGGAAAAGCCAGAAGTCACAGGGTGCCAAATCCTGGCTGTAGAGGGGCTGAGTCAACTGGGTGATTTGTTGTTTCACCGACAAACTCTGTGAGAGATGTGATGCTAGAGCGGGCGTGTCGTTGTGATGAAACTGCCCGTCATCAGTTGCCCATAGCTGTGGCTGTTTTCATCATGTTGCATCTCTCAACTGACCAAGAACGTTGAGGTAATCCTCACTATTAATTACTCGGCCTAGAAGGGTGCACTCATGATGGACAACATCTTCCCAAGCAAAAAACGCGGTCTCGATCCTGCTGCAATGTTGCCGTGCCATTTTCAGGTGTGGAGAACCAGGCAAGTTCGTTGAGACAACTGGACCTTCGTTTGTAGATCACAGCAGTAGATTCACGGTTCATTTCCAGTTATGACCTCCTTGAGGAAATCTGGTTCATTGGTAGTGGTTTAAATCAAGTCATTAGCAACTGCAGCACAATGTTCCTTCTGCTCTAATAGCAGAAGCCACAGAACAAATTTTGCCAGGACACATATCATGCCAAGATCCTGCATCAAAAACGCAGACACAGTAGTTTTGGAATCCCCAGATCAGCTTCTAGTTCTCTCACTGCCAGTCACTGATCTCTGTTGATTGAATCCCATGTGTTCAACATTGTCAGGTGTTCTGCTTGTTGCAGGCCTTCCAGAACATGGATCACTTTGAACAGATGCTCAACCATCTGTGAAGCATTTGTGCCACACATTTATTTGCTCTGCACTCATTGCATCATCCCTGAAAGCCTTCTGAATCATCCCAATAGTTTCTGCAGAGGAATGTTCAAGCTTAATGCAAAATTTGGTACAGATTCATTGCTCTACTGACTCAGTCATTTTGAATGCAACAGCCACACAGTGCACATGCTCACTCAACGGCTTTACCACGCCCACTGACTAGTCCAGTGAAGTTGTCACTCTTTGGCTGCCAGGTCACATCAATGTTGCGCAAACCGTTCTTGTTATATTAACAACGGCTGGACTTCTTCTGGACAGACTTTGTACATAGATGGTTATAGACATAAAGATAAACTGGATGTAAGTATATTTGTGTATATAAATATATACAGCCCCTAGCTCTATCTACTGAGTCAGCCTGAGACCGGCAGCACCCCAATAACAAGGATCATATCTAGTGCTTCTAAATACCAGTCTCTCCTAAAAGGAATCACAATAATGATAATGATAGTAATAGATTATAGCCCATTGAATAAAGTAGGAAACAATGAATCATACTGCTATAAGATGATAAATGAATGACAGTTTGATAAGGAATAGAATACTTATATGGTTTCAAAGTACTTCCCAAACAAAGTGCTTATCAATTATAAAGGACAAAAATTAACTTTAGGGTTGACAAGCCTAGCAGACACCACCTTAATCAAGCAAGCAAAGTAAACAACATTGGCAAAGGGTCACTTTGAAATTGGGCTACACCCAATAAAATCCAATGAGAAGAATTTATGTCCCTTCCAAATATGCATAAACTGAATCTGATCACAAGGAAACATCAGACAAACCAAAATTTAGGAACATTATACAAACAACTGCCTTGCAATGGCCAAATGAATTAAGGTCATGAAAATAAAGGAAAGACTGAGGAATTGTTTTGGACTGAGGAGGCTAAAGAGACATGACAATTAAGAACAATGTATGATGCTAAAGTGTATCCTTTTGCTCTAAAGGATGTTATTTCAACACCTGGCAAAGATTGAACAGGGTCTGAGGATTAGATGGTCATAACATATCAATGGCAAGTTCCTGATTTTTACAGCAGTGTATGATTATGTAAGAGAATATCCTGGTTTTAGGATATATACTCTAAATTATTTGGGAGTTATGGGCCATCAGGTAGGCAATTTACTCCCAAGTAGTTTAAGAAAAATAGTTTTTGTGTTGTA
>VMDR010038281.1:0-10018 GCA_007922815.1 Macrotus californicus | reverse complement strand
CTCAAACTGTTTTACAGATGGATAAAGGAAGGCTCAACTGACCAGTTTCTTAAGACACCATAAGTCAATAGAGAAGCTGAGTTTAGAATTCACAAAACCTACCAATTCATACAGTTAAAAGCAAAAATCAATAAAGGAATTTAGTGATTTGAAAATTAAAACACCATGGTGCTATCCTTAGGAGTTGAAAGCAAAATATTGATTCATAATTTCCCCATTTTTTGTACTCTGGTCAAATAACGAGATTGTTATTTTTCCTAGCAACAACACGTTCAAAACAGGAAATACTGAAGTGCCTTGTCAGTATTGTCAAGCAAATCCAATTGAAAATCACACATTAATTCTGTAAATTTGTTCAAAACAATGATGCTTTTGAGTATCACACATCATGTAAAATCATACTGAGTCTGAAGTGTGCCATGTGCAAGGAAGTCCCTTCAGAGCTCACTGATGAACAAAGCAGTATGTAGTAACAGTCATTCTAGCAATAAGTGGAGTAATTAGAATGTGCGTGGTAATAGCTGACACATAATTATGGCAATCACATCAAAACTGAATGAAAATAAAGGGGAAGAAAATAGAGGTCTGATCTTCATATTAAAAAGAAATGAAATAATAAGTTAAATCTCATGCAGGAAGAATCTTCTTATTCCAATGCATACAGGCAGCTCGGACCAGCCCGTTCACGGCTGTCTGTGGCTGCTTAACCCCTTGCCTGTCATGAGTATGAAACCTCTTGCTCCCTGGCTCTGGGGAGATACAAGTCTCCAGGGTCAGGGTTGGCTGGTCGGCTTCCTGTTTCTCAATAGAATTTTCTCGCTCTAAGGCACGTGGTCTGTCCATGCTAATTTAAGATAAATTACTTCCACAGGTGATCAGCTGTTCTTCATCTCCTTTGAGATGAGAGAAAGAAAGAACAGCTTAAACATGAACATGTGGAACCAAAAGGGATGAAGAATCATTCTGACAGGGAGTTTTCGGATCATAGGAAGGGGTTACCAAATTAGATTGTGACGCTGGAGAAATATTAACTGAATTGAACTGAACTTCATGAGGGTGGTGGTATATTCAGAAATGATCTTAATTTAATACCGTTAGCTAAAAAACAGCAGTTCTAACACCATGCTGCTTAAAGAAGGTAGGTGTTCTACTCATGAGCACTACATAAAAATAAATAATTGCACTAGGAGAGAGAAAAAAAAAAGACCCAGAGCTTTAAAACTTGTAATGATGGGAAATGATTCTTGTATTTTTCCCACTCAGAGTGTGGTCTCTAAACCAGCGGCTTCAGCATTCACCAGGAGTTATTCAGAAACACAGAATGATCTCAGACCCTACCTCACACCTGTTGAATCAGAACCTGCATTTTAATGAGATCCCCAAGAGATTTATTTGTGTGACATGAAAGTTTGAGATGCACCAATTTAACAGATTCATAGGTCACCGGAGGGAAAAAGATCTGGGAAAAGGTCTTATCTAATCTTGTTTTTTCAAATTTGAAAACTCACTGAAGGTGCATGACTAAGATGCAGTAAATATCAGATGACCATGGTCCATCCTACCAGCCAAGAACTGACAACCAATAAAAAAAAACCTGTTCATTGAGTCTGTTTCTATATCCACCCCACTCAACTTTATATTAGTGTTCTAGTACTGGACTTGATATTTAAAAAAAAAAAACTTTCTAATAAATAAATCCCTGTCAAAGAATAAACCCATTAGTAGGACAGATATGCTGAATACCCAGATTATATATTTAAAAGATCTTCTCTCTTCCAGCGGTACTGATGCAATCCAAGGTACTGTGAAAGATTGCTGGAAATGATTAAACATGTTTGATTTTAGATTGATTACTCTGGTGGGGAGAGGATGCTGGAGAAGGAGGAATGCAGGAATCCCAGGGAAGGTAGGAGGGGTGGTGACACGGCTGTGGCAGGCCTGTCTGACATCACTACCTTAACATTTGTATTTCAGTCCATCGCCTGACTAATAACACCATGTAGTGAAATAAAGCACCCATTCTGGAGGTAATTGTTATGTGGTGGCATATAAACAAGCCCCATCCTGCAGTATATTTACCACAGTGCATATTTACGAGTTGGGTTTAATTAAAAGTCGGGAACACTAGAGCTATTTTTTAACTAGATGCCTATTATCTAGTGTCAAATGCTTGGTTTTAATCACGCATTTTATATCATCATGACCTAGATCACTGCCTGTGACATATGAGATAGTGTGTTGTCTTTCCTGAGAAGATGTAGCAGGGCTTGATGGATGTTTTCTCATTCCTAACCTCATTACTACCAGCTTCCCATCCATCTAATAAAATGCTATGATAGAGAGTGGGAAGGTGCTATAAATCATAATATTCCAGCCGCTTCCAGCAGATTCATTAGAAATGCTGACTATATATCTCACAAACAGAAAGTCAACACACAAGTGGGTTGGTGCTTCTGCTCAGGATCAAGACACCCTGTTCTTTGCCTCTCCCTCTCTCAGGGGGATAAAGGTTCTTTTTAAATAGTAAAAGCTGCCATTTAATGAATGACTATATAGCCCTTTTCCCTAACATGATTTATCCAAGGTAGAGTTGATAGATACTAGTCTTGTTATACACAATCTGATCATTATTTCCCTGATTGGAAGAGCTGTCAAATTCTAAGTGTCAAGGAAACAGATTCAGTTAAAATAGATTAGGTCTTGGAGTTTCTTGTCATTATTGTTCTTGCCCTGACAAAGAAAAGTTTCCCATGTCTCCTTAAGGTTAAGGAAGCTATTGAAGAGATAAGTGAGAGCTCTGACATTACCACTCCTTGAGGGAGTCCCACATAAAACCCTGGTGATATCTTTGGCTCTTCCTTCTTTTTTAGTCACTCATTTGCTCACTTAATCAACAAACACATCATGAGGACCTACCAAGGACTAGGTACTATACTAGATGCTGGGTTAAACCATTAATGAGACATGGTCTTCTCTCAAGAACCTTGCACATTAAATGCAAAAACAGAGTACCTAATGACAACACATAACAGAAAATCCTAATCCAATCTGGGCAGGGTGGTGGTGGTCAAGGAAGGCTTCCTGGAAGAAATGAAACCTAAGCTCACCAGAGAAAAGGGAAGGGAAACTAAAAGAGCAAGCAGAAGATGTGCAAAATTCAGAACTGTACAAAGGCTCTGATCCAAGTTTAGCATAGCTGAGACCAAGAGGCACAGGGAGTGGTGAGAGATAAAGCAGTTTAGAAGTAATAGAGGCCAGACCAGGAATGGCCCTGTAGGCTTTATATATAAATCTAAGTGACTCTGGGAGCAATAGGAAACCATTAAACACTTTTAAGCAGAACTGTGACATAGTGGGCTTTGCCTTTAGAATGATCCTTCTCGCAATAGCGGGGAACAGATGGTTGAGGGGTTAGGACAAGGAATAAGTCAAGGAAGCTAGCAAGAAGGCAGCAGCAGTAACAGCATCGATGTGAGAATGGAGAAAGCTGGAAGTAGTTGACAGCCATTTACGAGGTAGAGATGAGAGGGCTAGTCATTGATTTGATCACTATAACCTAGTTGGTCACTAAGTCTACTAGTTCTTTTTCCAATTGAGCCTTACTCAGCTATTCTCATTTGTTCCCAAAGCCACTATGGATGGGCTCTGTCTCTTTGATAAGCCCTTTTCAGTAGCATAACTGACATTCACGTCTGGATTGATCTCTCTGGTCTCCAATCCCTGTTCCACAACCTAATAAATCCTTATAAGCCTGGCTTCTTCTCTGTCCTAAAGTCTCCAGTGTTTGTCATGAACCCGATCTCCACTGTCTACAGCAGTAGTCCTCAAACTTCAGTGAATATCTGAGTCACTGAGATTCTGGGATGTGAGCCTTGTGGAAAATGCAGAATCACAGCTCCTATCGAGATAAAATCTGATTAAAATATGGCCCGGTATCCAAGAAGAAGTCTTTCTAGCAAAAATTCAAGATAGAAGGTATACTTTGAAATACAGAGTATACACTACTTTGGATCAGAGCTATGGCCAGAATTCATGGACCTCTGCAATATCCAGAACCCATGCTGTCCTGAGGTCCACTGTAAGTTGCTTTTCCCTCTCTGTTGTTTTCTGGTTTGGTTTCTTACTGTAAAAATAACAGTGCTATAATTATTGCCATATCCATACCTTCAATCATGTTGTTCTGCCTCTACCCTCTGCTTGTCTGAGGGCTCAATTTCCACAACTGTAAAGAGTAGGAGACGGGTTAAATGATATCTAAGTTCTATTATAATCTTACTGTTATATGATTCATTTTAAATCCCACACTTGTGAGCCCATCGCTGATCTCTCCAGGCTTCATTGACCCCTCTCTTTGAAGTCGTTCAGTCCCTTTTTTTTCACACTCAATTACATGAACTATTTATAGCTTCCTGAACGCAGTATAGACTTCAGATTAAGAGCGTGGACATCAGAATCAAATAAGTTAAATCAGGTCCTGGCTTGGTCATTTACTACTTGTATGGTATTGGAGAAGTTGCCTCCTCTCTAAATCTCAGCTTCCTTATCTGTAAAATGGGGATAATAAATGTTTCTGCATTAAGTTATTGCAGAAATTAAAAGAGATAATCCACTTTAAGCAATTAGTGCTTGTAACTCATTAAGTGCTTATAACTCTGATGAACTATAAAAGTTCATCAGAACCACTGTGACAACCTTGTCTTGGCTCACAACTCAGCTGCAAGCAATTTGAAGACAGGGATGGAATCTTTTTGTTATATTATTAAAGCCACTTTTCCCACTTCAGAACCTGACACAGGATAGCACCACTTAGGGTATGTCTGCGGCAGACACTTATGGCACTCTGAAATAAAAATAAATGAGTCTAGCAGAAATTAACCTTAATACCCAAACTCAGGTATTCCAGAATGATCACATGCACATATTTTCTTCAAATCATTCAAAATGTGACTTTAGCTTCATCCTGTTATACTAAGGGAAATTCAGTGTCAGCCATGATTACCTGTCCAAAGAAGAAAAGTCTCAGAGTCTTGCTTAGTACCAGAACTTCAGGGAATTTTCTTTCACACTGTTCCACACTGGTTGCTGCTGAGATGCCCAGTGACACAGTCCATAGGATTCTCGTAGGTCACAGGCAGTTCAGCTGTTTCCTTTCCTTGTATGGAATGTGGGCAACTGGACTAGGTTTGGAGCTCAGGGTACAGCTCCCAGTGCTTTAGTTGGCCATCACTTCTGAGATTTTGTCATCTCCCCACAACTTTGCCTAAAATAAGATATGAGCCCCACTCCAGAAGGACCAAATCATGCCCTTTTCCATCTCAACCAAGGGGATTATTTCCCTAAACTTGCATTGGAAAAGCAATTCCCTTTCTTACTCTCTGGGGCACCAAATAATGACTTAAATAAATTTAGGATTTTTCTCTCAGTTCTACCAAAAAAATTCTCTGAGGCAGGAAATTATCAAGGGTCTGACTAACAGTGTAAAATAAGGAAGAAAAATAAATAAATGAAACAATATAAACACAAATTAATATCTTAATAAACTATCTTCTCAACAAGTCAAGAGGAATTGATTTATCCAAGCACAGAAGGATCAAAGTACAAAATAAAGGGATGCTGGAATATTGACAGCATATTTTTTTTCTTGAGTCAGACAAGATATCTATAGTTTTGGCATTCGGAAAAAGAATGGGCCTTTGGTCAAAGTTAGGATTCATGCTGTCTTCTTTCCAAATTTTAGAAAATGTTCTAATTGTTACAATGAGACTATCATCCATGCAGGCAAAGCACAGCTTGCCTCTTGAAAGAACAAAGGCTCAGAGAGGCCATAAAAATTGCTCATAAGTCTTCTTGGACATCAAAGGACTCTTACCAACAACATACAGATGACTTAGTGAAAGTAAATCGGGAACATATGGATTAAGATTCTCTTGAAATACACATGGGTTTAGAAAGTAGGTGAGGAGGGAACTGCTTAGGGCCAAATGCATTTTGGATTTTCTAAACACATGTGTGTGGCTATCACCACTAACACCCCCCACCCACCCCAACATACACACATAAAAACATCCGCTCATGATATGACCTAGAGACCCAGAGATGGTAAAACTCCCAGAGACCACACACCATGGGAGATGTGTGGCTGTTTACCCAAGAGTAGACTAATTCAGCAATGGTTTTCTAATGTTTTCAGATACGGGGAAAAGGAAAGGAAAAGTCAATTGGCGATTCAAGATAAATAATAACAAACTTTTTATTTTGATTTCTGATTTCAAGAATAAACATATATCTACTTTATGGGCCTCAGTGGTCTCATCTACAAAATGGATTGATTGATCTCAGAAATGCTCAAAAATGCCTTTATACACTGACCAGTTTTTTTCATATGCTACTCCCCCTTGTCTTTCCTTTTCTAATTTGCTCATATGCAAATTTTTATAGCAATAATAACAGGACCTGAAAGTTGAGCTTTAAAATATCCCACGTGCAAGCCTGGCCCCAGAAAAAATACAAAGCAGATGGAAACAAGTCTCCAGTATCCACCCACTCACTTTCCCTGCCCCTCCTTTGCCCCTGGACACACCACCACAAAGCACCTTTGCCCTGTTACTCACCCCAATGTCCTAAGCAGCCCATTAGAGAACTCAGCACCAAGGTCTGACTTACAGCATATGATGATCCCTTTCATAAATAGGAAGTAGTGTGGGTTTTTTTAAACAAATACAGATTAATCACGACCAGAAAACCTCAAGAGTTAAGTCTAAAATTACAAGACTAGAAATTGGAAGAAGTGAAGTAAGACATTTTATTACATATTTAAATCCCCATTAATAACATGAGAGAAAAGTTACTTTCAGTATCATCGATATCAGGCAGATTATATATCTAATGAAGCCTTCTTTCCAAAGCAGCTTCCTCATTCATAATGTCCCTGCCAACCATGAACCTGAAACAACTCATTCTTTGAAAGCCAATTTGTTTTCTGATGGAAGAGGAGATATTTATGGGCTAAAACTACTATTCAGCTGCTCATTATCTCTATGTGACTCCTGTGCTATGGTCACAGTTATTTCACAATCATTGTTTCCAGAGTGTACGTGAAGCAGACAATGATTGGGATCTGCATTTGAAGCAGAGGTCTGAATTCCTTCTGAGAGCCGTTGATACCATTAGTCCTTAATGTAGGACTTTGTTCTGAATATATAACATAAATGAATCTAGACACAATGCTGACATCAAAACCATTGACTCTATTGAGATGCACGACCTATAAGGATTCTTCCCTTACACCTGAGAAAATCACTTCTAACACATGGATCTCAATTGCTGTGGATGAAATTTCATGGTACAAATATCCTAATCTACCTGAAATAATCTCTGTCACATCAACCAGCCAGACCATGCTAGTTTCTCCCACTACGTGCTCCCTTATTACCTGGAACATCCTCATCATAACATTTAAGTTTGTAATATCTGAAAGGGGAGAAACTGCAACTATTTCATTCTCAGTTTTCAGAGTTTAGTAAGTGCATGGCCTAAATAATTATTTGCTAAATACACACATAAATAAATGAATTTTATTTCAGAGCTCTGTTTCCTTAATCAGTACTGAATAACTTTTGCTGGTTCTCTACTCAATTTACCCCTATCTGTCCCCCTAGTTTGAAAACATCATAGTTGGTCCCCTTGTGGCTTCCAAGGGCATTTTAAGGCATGTCTTTGTTTCTCTTCTGTTTGATTTGAGAGCAGCATTAATTCTATTCCACAGATGAAAAGCCTGAAGAAAAACCTTCTATATCTGCCCTGCCCCGCAAAACAAACTTAATTCCTGAATAATGAATGAAGATGAGCACTCAGGAAATCCTCACTTTTTTTTCCCATTTGTAATTCCTTATAAGGAAGAGATCTGAAAATGATCCTAAGAACCCAAGGACTTTGTAGGTGTGCCTCATAGATGTGCCTCTGTAGACACACGAGGAAAATTAAAATCTGACAATGAAAATGCATTTAAACAATCATTCAAAGTAAGAAACCATATTGCTCATGAAGAAGCATGCAGCACTGAGGTGATTCAGGTGGGGTTTATTAAAACCTGCCCTGTTGGCATTCCAATGCATGTGATGTCAGGGCACAGAGCTGAGTAATAAAACTAGTATCCTTGTGTGAAAAATGTAATCCAGAGAAAAATTCCAACATGTACATGAAGAATTATTTTGAAGTTCCTGTTAACATATTTCTTTACAAATCAATTGGCTAAGGATAAAGAGATTGCAGAGCTGTTCTTGTTCACTTTTAAATAAGTTCATGGAGGAAGACACAAGATAGGTTTGTTACTTTGTAAAAACATTGCACAAAGACACAATAGGAAAAGAAAATGTTAAGCATTACGTCCATTGTTGCCATTGCATCAAGATGAAAAATGATGTAACATCTAAGAGGAGAGTGCACAAGAAATGGCACAAACAAAACTCACCAGAGCCAAGGCTTCTACTAAAAAAAGTTGCTAAAATATGTTCATATATGTGTTGTATACATCAGCCCTAAAGCTGAAAAATATGCCAGAGTATTTCAAAACAGAGTTGGACAAGCCACACAAATTCCTATGCGCTCTATATGTCCTACTTTGGGAATTATTTGTAGCAGAGTAATTAACAGTAGCAGAATAGCATAATTTACTTTCATACCAAACTTTGTTAACAATCCTGATCCAAAACAAGAATATTTATGCCCTGGCTGGTACGGATCAGTGGATTGAGTGCCAGCCTGAGAACCAAAAGTTTGGTGGTTCAATTCCCAGTCAGGGTACATGACTGGGTTTCAGGCCAGATCCCAGTAGGGGGAGCATGAGAGGCAACCACACATTGATGTTTCTCTCTCTCTTTTTCTCCCTCCCTTCCCCTCTGTCTAAAAATAAATAAATAAAATCTTTAAAAAATATAAAGATTTATTTTAAAAATAAACATGAATATTTATCATATGAATATTTCAAATGAGATTACATGTTTGTTTATAAAATAAAGTTTATTAACTAAATATATTTCAAACTACCTTATGATTCCACTACCTTATAGCTCTCATAAGTGGAATATGCTTGGCGTGTAAAGGTTACGATGTCACACAGCTACAGATACACTGCCATTAGTGAAACAAATGAAAGCTGTGAACTTAATGGGCTAAGCAAAATAAACTTGTAAATTTAAATGATGAAAAATTTGTGAATTTCTGGCAGAGACTGGCACTGAATTATCTAAAATGTATTAAATTATAACTTTAAACATCTTTTGATGACATTAAAAATATCAAAAATCATTTTTCTATAAAAAAGTGACAGGTTATGAGTATGAACATCCTCTTAACTGGATGTTCACCAGTATGATGGTGTGTGAGTTCTCATACATTGGCATTGACTTAGCTCTGTGAAGGGGGGGCCTGGGAATGCATGCAACATGCCAAGTGTAGCTGCTACAAGAACATAGTGTTTCCCAAACTTATTTGACCACAGAGCTTCTTTTTTTAAGAAGTGTTAAAATAACTTCCATTAGAACTTCATTGTTTGGGAAACACACAATCATACAGTGCTCTAATGAATACCATAATATAAATAGTGCTTTCATATGCATTACCTAATTTCAGCAAAAAAAAACTATGTATTATCTCCATTGTACAGATGATGAAAAACTGAGATCTGTATAGGTTAATGGTCACTTGTAGACCCAGAAAGCAAACTCAAGCTTCTGATCTTAATACCCAAATCTTAAGACCCAGATCCTTAAGTACACAAAACTGCTTTTTTCCAAAAATGTATTTTCCACTAACACATAAAAAGTTAGTTTCTAGAGTAGTTTTTGGTTTTTCATCAATGAAAGCCCTTAAAGAGACCTTTTGTTCTATTAAAATGACCCATACCATATCTACAGTTCAATGGAACTACTACATCTTAAAAAAGTTATATAACTGTGAATTCTATGGTTTCTATAGAGATAGTGAAGCTTGCTGTCACTTTAATATACTGCTCTGTCTA